>JAPMOR010122344.1:173402-213002 GCA_026543865.1 Argiope aurantia | reverse complement strand
CGTGTGAACCACAATGACTTGCGATGATGAGTTGCGTTACTCACAACCTGTACCTACAAGCGTACGCTCGTGTAGCGTAGTTGTTAACTGGCTTATATGCTATTCACCACAGATCCACTATGCATGTGCAGTACGGATTTTGCTTAATATTGGTCAAATCAATGTCGTATCCCTACCATAGGGTTCCTATGGGTCTCCGGATTTCGGTGACTTCAACTTCCGGTCATATCTCGGCTTCTATGCAACGTAGAGACGATTGCGTCCCTAATAAATACTCATCTCAATGAATAGAGTCGAATGACCTTTTTACTGAAACTCTGGTCTCGTAGGATCCGATATCGGGTCTCCAAATTTACAAATTCGAGTTAGATTGCATTTGCCCGTATCGTTGGATAGTATTCGCCGAAATGCCCGTAACGATACGAATTTCACGTTGCTACTCCAAGAGATTAGCGAGTTACAGGTTCTCAAAGTTGTAAAAATTTGAATTTGCGAGCGAGGTTTTCGACCTCGTTTTTGCAAAAACTCTCTTTACGACTGGCATCGATACACTCTGCTCGATGACATCTATCGAACGATACCACATTTATGTCGCTTACGTTATTAGGAGCTGAGAAACGGAAAAAGAACATGATGTTGTTTTGGTTGGGGGGGGGGGGTTGAAGCTCCAGATCGCGTAGGCAGTGAATAAATTATAAATGGGGCGTCCTCAACCTTCTCCCGATGAAGACTTGCAAAGAAGAAAAGGAAGGGAGCGAAAGAGCAAACAGAGGCCGGAACAAAACGTTCAATCAAACTTTCAGAGACAAAAACCTTCAATCAACAAAAACGAATGATGAAAATTTAAAATTAGGAGCTGATCGAATTAAAGATGAACATAAAATAGCTTTACAAAGGGAACGAAGAAGGCGCAAACGTATGCAGTGTGTTGCAGATTCTCCATCGCAACACTCAACTTCAAACACAGAACGTGTCCGTTTGGATTCTGAATCACAACCATCAACGTTCAACGCAAAACATCTCCAATTCGATTCTGAATTTCAAATATGGCTTTTTAGCTCTAAGCAATTCATCGAAAAAAATGTTTTCGCACGATAACTTGAACTAGCGATAGAAGATTTCAAATTTTTTTTAATCTTATTATTTTTTTTTTCATGTGGTTGTGGCACAACATGATACAACAAGCTCATTCCATTCGAGAAATGTTTCTGTGTTCATTTCTGCTCCATTCAACATACCATAAATACATTCGATCCTCGCCTATCGCCCAAACGCAACACGCTTTTGTATCATGGTTTAGTTACTGGACTGCAAACCACAAGATCCCACTCTCTATCCTCGAGCATTCTATGTCACTAAAGATCCAAAATTTTTTGGGGGGATTAGGGAACCCTCGGGGGTACTTCTAAGTGGAAACCCTGTCTCTAACATATGTAGTTTACGAGATATAACGAAAACCACCTGCGCATGAGCAGTAGAAGAATCCATGGGGGGGGGTCTTCTATAGTCCCCTAGGATTACTATGATGAAAACCCCATTATCTAACAGCAGGTCAGCCTTTTAAAAACGCATCTGCTTTCAAAGAAACATACAAAATAATATTGAAATACTGGTAAAAGCAGGAGAAGCAGATGAAGATGAATATTGCCATTTAAGCTTTATTCATTGCCTACGGAACGGCCGTATTCACCAATATTCGCTGCCTTCAATTACTCAAAACCCCGTAATGAAAACAACATCATGTTCTCACATGATAAAAAAAAATGAATATCCTATGAATATTCCGTGACTCTTCTGTTTGATCCCAAATTCCCATTTTTCTTTCTTCAACAATGATCACTGAAAATCGTGAATATGAATTGATTCCATCAATCAATATTATCTTAAAATTCCTAATTTTCTTCAAAAGAGAAAATTTGTTTTGATAAAGAATCCCTTGATTACTGAATTTAAATTAAAACACTGCTGAAATGTCCTCAAATACTTCTTGGTGCAAATCTCAAATATAGCGCTCTAGTATGAACCCGATTCAACCTCTTTTCGTACTATCAGGTTCACAAATAGTTTTATTTTACAGATCGGATTATCTGTTACAGTCTGTAATAATAAATTTAATAAAAAAATTAACCTTTTATTTAGTATTCTATTCATTTTCGAGAGTTGATGAAAAATTTTCTTTAAACTACCTCCCATTATACACAAAACCGATCCCCTCTTCCGCCGTTCTTACGCAATTCTGTTGTAATGCGCTTGCCGGTTGAAAATAATAGTCTGTTTCCACGGCGTGGCGTAAAGTACGTGGATATTTTCATTTAAACAAGAGCATTGCATCATTTTGAGATAAGGAAAGATTAAAATAAAATGTATTTTAACACCACCAAACTAAATTATATATCTTGGTTACAATTGTAAATAGGTCCTCCCAAAAGTAATACCAAAATTATAAATTGAAAAGATGGATGTGACTTATGAGAGTCCTGGATTTAAATTAATTAGCCTTGAAAAATCTTTTGAATTGTCTGGGCATAGACATGCAGCTCATTGTTGCATTTATTCTCCTTATTCTACACCTGTTTTGAATAATTATGTGTCTTCAGCATTAGTATCGGTAAGTTTCACTGATGATCAGGGAAATAAGTTAAAGATTTGTTTTGTTATTAAATATTCAAAAAGTCATTGCTATTTTTTACCATCTATACAATGGTTAAACATGAGCAACAAATTTTAAAATTTATTGCAAAATTATAACTAATAATAATTTAAAATGCTTTCTCTGTTAAAGTCAAAATCTACTCCAAAGCACTATTTAAGTGTGCAAGAATTCTGAAAAAAAGAACAGGGCACATTAATTTTTATACTTGGCAATAATTGGTGTCAGACTAGTAATAAAGTACCAATTCTAAATTTATAATTCTGTAATTCAATATTATTTGATGAGATTTAGTAAATTGTCACTAAGATTTAATTCTTTTTCCCCCTCTGGTTTTTGGTAATGGAATTAAATTATTTCACATTGAATTGAAAAATAGCTATACTTTTGCTTTTTATATTTTTATAATGGAAACATGTTTATGCTTTTTCAGATGCAAATGCGTTTTGATGGTAAAATTGGATTTCATGGTGGTCTTGTACATGAAAAGAACATTACTGAAGGCTTAAACAGAGAACTAGTAGAAGAAATTAATTTAAATGAGAAATTTTATATTACAGACAAAGACTATCTATTTACTCATGTAGATATTATCAACAAGTTATGTTTGCATTTTTATGGTAAAGAAGTTTCTATTGAAGATTTTAAAACTATAGAAAAGGAAGCTCTTGATGCTGAAGATTTTGGACTGGAGGCAAGTATTTCTTTAAATTGTTTTAGTTATTGTATTAATGTGAAAATCTGTTATAAAAATCTTAAAATATTAATTTGGTTTATTTTTCCTAACTATGTATTTTTGTTTTGAAATAAAGAAGAAATTTAATTTAGTTGAAATTTTTGAATGTAATCTAACTTGTTGTTTTTTTGTTTGGACAAAGTATATTTGTCCTATTTGTTATCTCTACTATTGTGTATGATAAAATTTATATTATTTTGAAAGGATATCCTCATTCTGTGTTATGATAAGTTACTTAAAATATATTAAGGTCTTGATTTGAAAATTTTTTTAGTAGTATATGAAACTTGTTTTTATTGACTGATGACTAGCTAGCTTCATCACTCAATAAATACAGGTTTCTGAAGCAGTATAAAAAAAAAAGAATTAGTCTAATTTGAAAGCATCTACTATTTCACTATGATATAATTATTCATAATATATATCTTATGCCTTTAAACAGAGTTCTAATATATCCCTTGGACTGGAGGACTATTTTACAAGTAGGCATTTTCCACCAATAAATTTAGTTATTGCACACAACTTCTATTATTACATCTGCCCATCATACTTCTAAGATTACAGTTGATTACCTACTAAGTATTATATTCTTAACTTATCATTTTATATGATGATTGCTATAATTATTACTATATTTGAATGTTTATAAAACTAAAATGTATTATTTTTTAGAAATAAATATTAAGGACAGTTTTCTGTTTTAGACTATGGGTGTTTTTCGTGTTCCCATGTTTACTATGTGTGATGGTTATCGTGGTTTACCAGCCTTTCTGAACAATAATTTTATTGGAGAAGCAAAGAACCAGTTGTTGAATTTCATTCTTCATCGCAAGTTAATGACACCTGAAGAGATCAAAACTATTTTAGAAAACTCTCAGAAAGGTAATGTTTAATTTTAGAAAATAATTCATTCAATTTTTAAGTTTTTGAATAATAATAACTGAAAGCTTATAGCTTCTGAATTAAAAAAAATTAAACATATTCTAAAGAAATATAAATCTGTTACTTGTATATATATGAATTGATTTTATAAATACTGAATACTGCTATGAAGGGAAAAAAGCTAATATGTGATAGAAACATTTAGTAAAATCTTTTCAGTCTTGAAGTTTAGATATAGATCATTATTTTCATTTAAAAAAAGAGATAGACATAAAATATTCTAAACGTGCTTTAATGAATATTGATATATTCCTTATAAAATAAAGCTAAAAACTGCAATTCTATTTGAGATTAAAAGTTAATTTGTTCAAGATGCAATATAAATTTGTTATTCAATATTCGTATGTTGCAATTCAGTTTTAAATAATATTAAAATATTTTGAAAGTTATTAATAGTTAACAATCTTTTTTCCTTCCTTTAATATAATTAAATGTATCAAAAAAGATTAGTGCTCTTTTAATTAGATGTTTTGCTTTCATTGAAGTTTTTTATTGAAATAGAGAAATTCTTATTAAAAAATCTGAAATATTATATAAATCATAAAATATATTCTATATTTTATAAGACCTTTAATCATAAATGGTTCTAATATTTACTCATATAAACATACTTCAATTCAGCGAGCATAGTATTCAATTGATCACTTCTGTTTAAAATTAAAATTCAGGTATTAGTTAAAATTGCATAAATTAGAAAGGTGCATAGCTTAATAAACATAAATGTCCAAGTCTTTTAAAATAGTATGAATTTTATGTCTATCAAAATTTGAAATTTAAAAATACTTGATTGAGGAAGCCATTAAAAATAAAAAGGTACTTTGTCCATATTTTATCATACCGTTGCCTAGGAGAAAAAAAAATTAAGATTGTTTAATAGATTAATAATATATTGGTTGTATTAATTAAATTTTCCAGAGTTGGTAAATTGATTGAAATAATATAATATAATTTAATTAAACATGTTTTGAAGGATTTCTTTTAGTATTAATACATTGTATGTTTTTTCCTTCTGCTTATCTGAAATAACAGCTAGTAAAGTGGTTTGTTTTGATGATTAAGCTCCAATTCCAGGTAAGATTTTAGCATAATATTATTTTAGTAGTTCTCCCTCCCAATCCTTTTTTTTTTTTTTTTTGTTAATGAATTCAATCTAATGGGTATCAAACTAACATCAAAATGAACAGGTAGCTTGCCTCAGAATCATAGAACATATATATTTCAAAAAACATATAGAAACATTTTTTTCTATTTTAGAAATTTATTAATAATCAGTATAAGAAGTAATTGAATATTTAAAAAAATAGGTGCAATACAATACATTCACTGATAACAAAGACTAGACTTGAGAATTTTTTTTTCCATAAAAAAAAGAATAAAATAACATATTTATAGAATGATTGTAACATTAGTAAATATTTTATGTTACAATTGACATTTCATTTATACCAATCTAATCAAACTATACAAATTTTAGTATAATATATAAAAAGTATTTGAATCTGTTTATATTACTGATTTCTGTTTTAACAATTATAAGTAACCAATTTGATTTAGAAAGTTTTATGAGTCATTTTCAGATAAATTATTGTTTCAGATTAGAAAATCAGAATTCATTTATTTCTGAATTATACACTGATTAAAATATGTTTAAATTTATGCTATAATAAAATTTTTATCTTTCAGGAATACAACCGAGAAATTATCATAACCAAATACAAGACTGAAAAAAAAAAAAAAAAAAAAATCAGTGTTTGAATTTTTGAACCATTGTGAATTACTGTTAAATATATATATAAACTGTCTGAAATGAAATATAATGATGATCATATGTATAAAATAAAATTATAATTTATTATTGTTTTTTTTTAATAAAATTATTCTTTCAAATAGCAAATTCATATGCTATAACACATAAAATTTAAAGAAAAATTCTAAAATATTAGAACTGTGATTCATATTCCATATATATACCCCACTCTGCAAATACATTTGTTAAAATACTGCATAAATGAAACCAAATTAAAAATAAATATTAAGTTTAATGCAAAAAAAAAAAAAAAAAAAAAAAGACATGATGAATCCAGCCTGAAGTCTTCCTCCAGGTAGGAATTCAAATTCAAACCATATTTTTTCTACACATAGTATTAAGTGATTAATATGATTTTCTACTAATAATTTATTCATTATTTTTTATTTAAATATAATTTCAATTATTACTTTTATATTTGCCTGAAAAATTATAATATTAATTGAATTATAAATGTATGCATTATTGGAAAAGAATTATTTGTTTTTACGTAACGTCTAGGTTCAATATTTGAAACTATAAAATATATAGAACTTTCTAAGTTTTAAAAACGCATTTGATATTTGTCATCAGTAAAGATAGTAATTTTGCAAAAAAAAAAAAAAAAAAAGTTTACAAAATGGAGAAAGTGCACACAATACTAATTTGAGTATTGAATAATATTCTTTTTAATGCAGATAATATAAATAAAAATATAAAGCAATACAGTCTATAATTTCAAAATATATAATATATAGAAATATTAAAAAAAAATGTAATACATCACATGCCACATTCTGATTATCAAGATGATAGAAGAAAGAACATAGAATTATCAAATTAATAAGTAAATATATTATAGATTTGTAATAATATAAAGAGTAAAATTTTTCTTTTCTGATAAGGAAGAAAGTTTTCAGATATGGTAATGGCTTCTGAATGAATATTGAGCTAAGGACTTCCTGCTCTGGAGACAAAAATGAAAAATTCAGAATATTTAACGCAATAGCTCCATTAGGATTCGAGTTTTATTGTTTGTTCTGGAACATTCAATGCCTTATTATGGGAGCAATAAGAAGCCACTAAGAGGAGTCGATCAGTAATAGAAAGTGGAGTCGAGAGAGAGTAGTTGATGAAATCTCTCTTTGGAGTATTAATCTCTAATAAGTTTACCTCAATCAATATTGTGCTGTTGCGATTATTTTGCTGCTGTTTAATATTCTTGTTTACACTTCAGCTCTGTTTTGTGCAAAATAAAATGTGATCTCTTATTGAGCCTATTGGAGTTTTCACATTCTACCTCAATTCTGACACAAAGTTATGGGAAAATCTGCCCAGCAAGTGTACAGTGAAAAGTCTAACATCCTCAGTAAGGGATAACAATACTTTATTCTATACAACAAGATAACAGCAAAATATAGCCGAAGCGAAACATAAGGACAGACCGTGCAATAAAAGGTAGCAAATCGGTAACTTGCTGGAGATCAATACTCTGAAGATAGACTTTGTTCAGTTTCTCTCACTCAACTCCATTGATAATCTCTTGTTATCTTTTTATAGCTTAGATGTCAGTGTATTTAATGTTCTAGAACAAATGTCAGAACTCGAATCTTAATAGAACTATTGCCAAGATTCTCGAATTTTCTTGGTTCTTCATTTTTATCACTGAAGCTGTGGATCATTGACCAAGCATTCATTAGAATTAACTGTAAAACTCTTTTTATTACCAAAAAACCAATTATGCATGGAAGTATTATTACAGATTTTTTACAATATGCAAGACATATAATGCATTTCATAACTTTAATAGTAGAAAATGACATAATAGTAATAATGATTTGAAAATTATAAATAAAAAAAACTTTCTCTGATACCAGATATAATAATTAACAAAAAAATTGAATTACACAAACCATTAATGGTAAAAGTTACAAAAACTACTAGTGCATGTTAAGTCCTTTGGAATAACAGGATGAGAAATTGCTGCAAAAATTAATTATTTTTAAGCACCTTAGCCAAAAAAAATCAAGCTCCTTTATATAAGTATGCATATGTAAACTACATATTTCCTAAGCATAAGATTTTTTTTTGTTTTATAATAATACATAGTTTTTATTGAAAATTTTTATAAAAATTAATTTTAAATGCTTATTTTTTAAATTTTAAGTCTATACTATAGATCTTAAATCTGCGCACTGCATTTTATCTATCTAGCTCTATTCGTCTTGTATTTAAATGCTAACTTATGTCCGGACAGACAAACACACTTCCTCTAAACGGATGTTGCTCAAAAAATGATAGAAATCTACAAAATTTTGTTCGAAAACCGTATACCAAATTTCATCCGTCTAGCTCGAAGTGTTTTTTTATGCTACAGACGGCTATTGAGTTTGACAGTTGACATTTTCCAAAAATGCGTTTTTCGAATTTAATGAGGTTTGAAACGAGGAGATTCGTCGAAACCTCGAGTTCAAATTTTTTAACAATAGCAATACTTTCTCTAAATTTTGTATACGAGAAAGTATAGTAATCATCAAAAAATTCGAATTCGAGATTTTGACGAATCTCCACGTTTCAAACCTCTTTAAATTCGAAAAACACTTGTCTGTAGCACAAAAACACTTTGAGCTAGACGAATGAAATTTGGTATATCGTCTACAAATAAAATTTAAAGGCCTGTACTATTAGAAACATGTAAAAGCGATAACTCAAAAACAGAATGACATAAATTTATCAAATTTGGTACGAGATTTGTGACTATTAATGTAATTTTGGTCAAACTTTGATTTCACTCGGCTGAGAAAAACGTGTAGAAAACGGAAATTCGGTTTTTGGATAATTATTAACGCATGCCAGGGATTAATCTCCAAAAAAACTCGCCAAGGAAGACACAAAAGATTCAGTCAGAATGCTATATTCACACCAAAAGGTAATATGTCGTAACTATTGCACGCCAACACCGTATAAGGAGTTCTCAGTGATGATAACTATATGAGAGAGTACGCGAGAAAGTTTTGGGGAGACCACTCTCACTGGTTTAAAAAACATCGCACTGCTTCAAAATTTAACAAAATTCATTAAATGAAGAATAGTATTCAATGAACTGCTTAAAATTTTTTTGTTTAAATTAAAGCAAAGGAAATATTTTTTTCTTCTTTTATTACAACTTTAACAGTTGCAAAACAAAGTGATTCGATGAAACACTGTTATTATTTTGAATTTCATTATAATAAAAACTATTGTTATAAACTGCTTCCAAAACTAATTTCTCAAAAATTACTAAAATTAAAGAAAAATAAGAAATTCGTTAAAATAACTTTTGTGAAATAATGTGTTTTGATGTTATGAAGAAAAGGATACTATTCCAGTATTTTAATAAATGACAGTGCACATCATTGAAGAAAAAGGGGGAAAAACAAGAATTACAGAAAGAAAGAAAGAAAAGAAAAAGAGTCATTAAGTGTTATAATAATATGTGCTGGAACACCTGGATTGTTTCTTCGAATTCTTCCTTTTCATTGGTTTTCTTTTTTTGATACATCTGGTAAACAAGCCTTTACAACCATGATTTCAAATTATCATATGCAATTTGTGAGGAAGCAAAACAAAACCGAAAACTTTCTTTGCACTTTTCGAAAAAAATAAACATTTTTTTAAGGACCTTTTCTAAAAATTAAGCACTTTTAAGGTGTTTTTCAAATTTAAGCACTTTTTATGATGCTATGCACCCTGAATAAGATATCCTTATGCTAGCATGGTTTGAGAGCTTAGAATGGGGGGGGGGGGATCAGTTTAGGTATTGTCTACATCATTTAATCACAACTGAAAATTATAAGGTCTACCCTGAAATAGCCTCTATATTGCTATTGCTAGAATTCGTGATTCGGATAAATCAGTACTTGTCATCCAGCTTCTAAGAAAGAGACCATTTTAGTAGTGAAGATTTCATATTTGAGAAGGCAACAAGATGCAGATTTGATACAGATTTTGTTAGGGATAAGACCTTAAGCCCAATAATTGTTTTTTCAGACATACAGTTGGTTTCAGGAATAATTTTTAAAATGACATTTTTAGCTGATTTGGTATATTAATTTCTGGAAAGTGAGGATATTTTATCTATGAATTAACTAATCATATCTCTAAATATAAATCCTATAAAGTTAGTCTGAGAATTCTTGAGAAGCAATTGCAACTCACTTCCTCCCTTTCTCAGAAATTGAAAAAAGTATTGGTAGAAGAATGGCTTTGACTACTACAGAGTGGATCATATCTTTTCCTACCTCCTGTTTTGTATGATTCTAAATTTTTTCGATAATATTTTACTAATAAATCGATGAGTATAATGTCATGATTATGCATGCCATAATGCTTTTATTCTTTTTTTTTATATTATATCAAGCTATGTGCCTTTCTGATTATTTAAAAATATATGTCTTAGTTTGGTGATAAATAAACAAGATGGATTTTTTTTTAAATTCTGAATATTAACATAATTTTGAATCTCACTGTAAAAATGCAAATAAGAATAATTAAACAAATATGAATTATCTGCATTCCAAGAAATAAAATATCATGTACAAATTTGAATTATAAATTTTTGAGTTGCAATAAATACTACATGTGCAGAAATTTTAACTTTTAGTTAGTTATAAAAAGTTAAAATATAATTCATATATAAAATATAATTCAAATCTCCATTTAAGTAAAATACATTTCTTTATATTTCTTACAGCACAAAAGCTTTTCAATATTCAGCAATAAAATATTTTCTAGAATTTTATTATCCTTTGTTTAGATGCAGGGCCAGATTATACAGTCATATCCTAAGCCAAAGAATATTTTCTGTATCTTCTTCTCTTACAAAACATTGATTATAGTTTACAAAATTACACAAATTTCTATGAATTTTCTTCAAGCCATCTTAATCGTCAAAAAATTATGCTCAATTCTGGTATACCTTAAATACCTTCAAAATGTCTGATTTCAAATGCCAATTTTAATGTTAATGTATTAAAAATGTTTTGAATCTTTTTCTAAATAAACATCTAATGAAGATACTGTTAATGTGCTATGGTAAATTAAATGGAAAATACTTCATAATGACCTCCAAATTGAATGTGTTACAGAATTTATTTAAAAAAATATAAATTAAGTTCTTCGAAAAGTTACAGCCAACATATGATCCTGCAGTGCCCAAGGTCTAGGAAAAGACCTAGGGCTGCAATTGTCAATATTTATATTAATTTTTCATCTGTAAAAAGACTGAGAATTACAAAGTAAGGTGCCAATCTGGTGGATTAAAATTATTTCTGTTTCAGCCTTAAATAGCTATAATGAGCTACACACATGAAATTTTCTGAATTTTTTCAAAAATAACTAATTAAAATACTTAATTAAATTAGTCTCCATAGAAAGGCACATGCAACATAATTCCATAGAAGTTTCCATAAATAATCAAAATATTATTCTTTTTTATTAATAATTAGATTATACCAATGAATTAAATAATTATACCAAATTTCATGATGTTAGAGCTTTATGCACTTGTCTAAATTAGTTTCAGTTAATTTTAATCTTTCTTTCAAACTTACAAATTATGATTGCTATTCCAAATTTTGATATGGAGATGCTTATGACCACTTTGTCACACCAAGGAACTCTGAAACATCACGACATTGATTTAAATGCTTTAAAATGAATTAAATTGAAAACCACATCATTCAAAAAGGCATTAAATTCTTTTTGAATAGAAATCCATTTTTTTGTAATTTTTTTGATAATATATGTATATTTTAGGAAATTAACATCAATTGATATGTAGAAACGAAAACATTTAAGTTTGCTAGAAAACCTTATTGTCAAATTAAATCTAGAATTTTCTTTTAACATGGGGTTATACTAAGCATAAAAATGGGAAGTAGCAAAATATCTGTGCTTTTTCTGCAATGCAACATAAGCTATAGGGATAAGTAATATAAAAAGCAGCAATTAATTTATTTAATGTCCACAGATATCAATTTAAAAAGCAAAATTTTTTATGCCTTTTCAAAAAAGTACCGAAAGTTTTGTAAATATTTAGGCTTTATATGCTTCGTATATAAACTGCCTCTGACACTGCATCCTAAAATATGACCTAAAGTGGCTATATGGGAAATCCGGCCCTGTTGAGATATATATATTTTTTCTTCTTTACACATACAATCAGGCAAAAAACCTATTCGCAAACCTATTGCAAAAAACCTATTCATGATTTCTTAAATGTCAACAATAATAATGCAATATATTCATAAACATCAATTAATGAAATTGGTGAGAGATTATTAAGTACAATCACTTCATAATATTAAGCAATGCTTCATAATTTTGGAACTTAAGAATTTTAATAATATTTAATTATTAGTAATAAAATTACTTATATTTTAATCAAATAAAAAAAACCCCACTTATCTCAGAACTATTTATAATTTATTAATAATAATAAAAATATTCCTTAAATGTTGCTTCTTGACAAACATTCCTTAACAATTCGCATTATATAATGCTTGTACTATTATTTTAAAAATTAGGTGAATAAAGCTGCATGCTGAGTTTCAAATGATCAAATGCTTAACTCATTTTGGCATTTATTAAGAATTTTCTTCAACAAATTTGTCCTTATTAGAATCAACAACATTCACTGATTGATTTTGCTTATGAGAACATCATGATTTTTCAAAGGTTTATAAAGAGGCTGTGAAATTTACAACTACACAGGGTTTTAGGTTAACTTCCATATCAGTTAAGATTTCAAGAATGTCTTTAACACTCAAATCGGTTCTTTCTTTATCCATTTTACTTTTATAATTCAATTGCAAGCAACAGTATTATATAGCTGTTCATCAGATTTCAAGCCATACTTGACAGTGCAACTGTCTATTTAAACTGATCCAGACAACTCTAGTCCAAATAAAGAATATGAACCCAATTCCAAAGAAAAAATGATTCCCAAATGTTCCCATAATGTTTTTCTGTATCTTTGAATACATTGGTTTGGTATCAGTGAATTTTGATAATATATAACAAATACTAACATTAACTATGATCACATTATGAGGCATCTACTATATTTTAAATTCGATTTGAAATTGGGAGTTTATTTTCTAATTTCTTTGAAACAGCATCCACCAAATCTTTTGGTTTTACAGGTGACATTATGGAGACGTTGGGGGACTGTGCAGGAGTATTCCCTCTGCTACGAAGATTATATCTCTTTTGAGGAGAGGTATACTAAAAAAGCATAAAATATTGAATAAAATTATTATATTGTTGCATATTTAATCAAAAGTCAAGTTTAAAATTTACTGGTATTGGCAAATATTCATAAGTGTCAATCAATATATCTGACACCGTATGAATAATATCATTCTGATTTAATTTATAAAATGTGAATTATAAAACATTGAAACAATCACAAATATAGTCAGGGGTGTTTGTGGGACCCCAAAAAATCCCCTGAAACTTTTACGGACTTGCTACCGACATTTTGGAGTTTCGAGAAGGGGGGGGGGAGAAATGAAAAATTACAATTATGAAGTATTGAATGACCTAATCATAAAAGTTCAATGAATTACTTTTTTTGCAAAATTAATAACCATAAATTTTCAAACATATAAACTACTACATTTTATGTAAATATTTTAAATTACCTGAATTAATTCTTTAAAAAAATTATCTAATTTCTGCTTTTTTTTTTTTTTATTTTCTGATGTTTGTGGGCTTGTCTTTCTTTTGTGGTGAACTTCATAATTGCAGAAAGGTTGACTTCTATTTTCCTCATTTACAGTTGAAGAAATTTCCTCGAGAACTGCACATACAGAGGTAGAAGCAGTTTGCTTTTCTGCTAATGTAGAAGGTTTTTCAGAGACTTTTATAGGTGACTCATCTGAAATACATGTTTTTAAGTCCTCTTGATATGTTTTCCAACTTCTGTTCATATTCAGTAAGAGATCTTTGTGAATTGGATCAGTCATTGGATTTTTTGAGCCATATTTTTCACATGAGGTTTCTTTAGAAGCTATTAAATCATATTTAATAGTCTGCACTGCATCTAGGGAATCAATCTTAAGAGAGGTTCTATAGTCAGTGACAAGTGTATCCATTAAGTTGAATGCACTTTCCACTAATGGGCCATGGAAGCAGCTAAGGCAGGCTTTGACCAATTTAGCCAATGTAGGATATTTATAATCATTTGTGAAATCATCTTTTAAATTAAAAACTTTAGACCAATATTTATCAATTGTACACTTGACTTGATTTCCACTTTCATCAGATGTGTAGAGCATTTCTTTGGTGATATCAATATCACTCTGGTATAACCTTATTTCAGCTTCTACTTTTGACTTTTCATTATCACTAAAAATATGGGACATAAAAGATGATAATTTTTCAAAAGCTAATATTGTACTGGTTTTACCTCTTAGCTATGGATCTAATGCTGTAAAACTAATTAGATATGAATTTTTAAGGGGTAATTTCTGTTTTCATATGCTGTGCTGTATTAGTATAAGCTTTCATCAGAGAAATTTTTAATTCTTTTGCTATTGGATGATTTTTTGATAATTTCTTCAGGAGAGTGGAAGCTTCTGCACCAGTAAATATTACTTTGCTAGGTAGATGGAATTCTGGATTTGTGACATCAACCTTTAATAAATCATTATAAGATGCGCACTCTATATTTTCTGGCTTCATAAAAAAAAGAGAAAAGTTTTGCCATCAATTTATAAATACTGGAATGTATTAAATGAAGCATTGGTTTTTTTTTTGTTTCAAATAATTTAATATATGTGTTGAACTCTGGTAATACTGCTGAATATAATGCCATATGCAATAAAGTTTGTTTTGCATAACAAATAACCCATTTAGTATTCTTTTTTTCCGAGCTAAAGCATTCTTTGTGAGTTGTTGGGAATGCAAGCAAGAATACACCCCTTCAACAATTTTTTTCTGAGCTGCAGAAATATTTCTTTTATTGTATACAGTTTCAACATAAGAAAAATAATCCCCTTTATCAGTTTTATCCAAGTAGTGAAAATAAAATGCAATAAGAGCATCCCACAGATCTTTGATTCTTTCTAAAATACATAAAATGTACATCCACCTATGGTCTGGTCTCTTCAAGGGCTTAAGTTTTTTAATGGCAAGGGATTCATAGATTTTGAAAAAATTTTCTCTTTTACTGCAGCTTTTCATATCAAAATAGATGTCATCAAACAAATATTCTAAGTATCTATCAAAACATGAAGCAAATTTTTTTGCACATCAATATCTAATAAGTGGGGTTCTTTGTTTGATCGCAGTCTGGTTTCAACACCCTTTTTTTTTTTCCACGCATAGTGTTACATGAGTCCATTAATACACTAATTAAGTTTGTCCATGGAATATTATTATCTTCAATAGTATTAACAACTGCTTTAAAAACAGCTTCTGAATTGCAAGATTCCATCTTTAGAGATGCAAAATGATGAACAACAACTTCATTTTGATTGTTGTCATAAAACTGCACCAATATTGCCAGTATACTTTCTTGAGCATTGCTAGTACTTTCATCCAAATTTAGAGAAAATGGAGTCTCCTTTAAAGTTTTAATGATATTTTCCTTAATAGTTTTTGCGAGCCCATATTTCATCTTATAACATGCAGTAGTACTGGACATTTCCAACGAGTTTAGTGCCGTCTGATCGCGGCTCAACTGTTTGCAGAGTTCAATTAAATTGGGAGCTACATTGAAAGAGAGAATTCTCGGCGATAAACGAAGTTATTAATACCTCTTGGCGTGCTTTTCTTGTCACTATATCCAATGGCCGAGCATCAGTCTCCAGTAAGTCATCAGTATTTTTTGAATTAGCATAATTACTTAAAGTCATTGAATGTCTAATGCACTTTGAATATTTTATGTGTGTCACAGTTTTAGAATGATTTGTGAAAGCCTTGAATCCTTTCCCACCATACTTCAGCAGTGAGTTACAAAAAACACAATATGCTTGTCCAGCAACATTTATTTTCTTGCACCATGTGCCGATGGTATCCCCATTACCATCTCTCCGTTCAATCCAATTCCACCTAAATGCATTCCGGACACCTTCTTCTAATTGTATAATATCACTATTTATATCGAGAAATTTCATAGTGAAATTCTCTTGCGTACATAAATAAAAAAATATTTCAATAAACGAAACGAAAAATTTACACGTGCATCAATAAATGAAACGAAAATTTTACACAGCGGAGAAAAAAAAATTGCGAAGCGATCAATGACAAATAGCTAATACGGCGAAAAATCCCCCTTCTCTACTTATTGGCGCCACACCAGGAGATATAAGACCTTTGAACCCAGAGTCACGTGACCGCAAATCTGGTCGAACGAAGTCTCCCTTTTTTTTCTGCCGCGCCTACTGCCGAAAAGAATCCAGAAGAGAATGTCCGAGAACCGGAGGAATGAGTCATAACTCGCAATAAGGAAAGAACAAAAAAGAAGTTTTTTCCCCCTTTTCACGCATTATCACTGCCATTGGAGAAAGAAAGGAAAAGTTTTCACAACACACACTGACCTTGCGTTTTCTGCTTTCAAAGCAAACAAAATTACCCAGATCAAAATAAATAATTCATTATCATTCCTACTTCCTTTTGAACGACGATCCCCGGAATTTCCGGGTATCGAAGATCAAAATCCCCGGAATTCCGGGGTTTCCCCGGAGCACAAACACCCCTGTATAGTAAAAACGTATAAATGGAACTCATATAAAATGCACATTCACATTCTCAAATTAGCTCAATGTACTTGAAATAAAATATATTCATCATTAAATAAAAGAAAATTTAAATATATCTTTGATACCACATTACATTTTTGATGGCTGTTTTGAAATGTGACAAAATTAATATATATATCTATAGATTTTTTTTTTTTTGCATTTCTATTTATACATTGCTAGCCATTATATTGCAAAATCTTCCCATTTCAGCAACAAGCATGTAGGCATGTTTTCTTTTGTTATATAATTGCATCAAAACTTATGCTCAAAGATATTTGTTAGTAATCTAATGGAAAAGTAAACATATTTTCAGCTGTTATTATTATAAATTATAAGCATTTTGTATCATTGTTTTTAAGTGCAAAAATATTAATCTACTGAATAATCTCAAAGAATATCATCATGCAATTAATAGATTGTCTAAAAATTAAGATATATATAGAAAATGACAAGTGTGAAATTATGTTTAAATGCCATAACAATTTTGCATAAGCACATTTAATTGTGAATACATAAAGAATTACATTTCCTAAATAAATTAAATTACTCCATTTTTTCTCTTCAATTAAGGGCTATAAATGTCATAAAATTTAAAGAAATAAAATACCTCATCAAAATTCTCTTTGGCAGATAACGGTGTAGCTTCTTTTGATGAAGTATCTAAAATAAAATAAAAAACTTCATAATACTTTAATAAATAATAATCAACATGAAATTCTGTAAAGTAATGCAGCCTTCATAGGTACTGTAAATTAACACAACATTGCCAACTTCTGAAAAAAAAAAAAAAGATATCTGGTCTTCTGAACTAAATAATAAAAGTTTCATGGCACAAACAAGACATGTAATGGTACATGTCTTTTCACATGTTTTAATTTTTATAAGTTGTTTACAAGTTTTCATTTCAAATCAGCACTTTTCTTTTTAATTTATTGAACAAGTGTTTTTGAAATTCAATTTATGTTATTCAAACAGCCCATTCATTCAAATGTAAGCAAAAAAATTAGAATAGCTTTTAGATTTAAATTTTATATTGCATCTTAACTTAATTATAAAACTTGGGAAAATTATGTCAGAATTTTGTGTGAAAATGGGACAACTTTACCAATCTAGAATTTTGTATTTTTTCTCAAAACACAAAATTTCTTTAATACACTTTTTACAAACTGAGTGTATTCAACGTTTGTTTTATAAGTATTTGAGATGCATAAATACATTAGGATCAACTTGGAAAATTGAAGCTATCAAAATTATGATGATACTTCATAGCAATGTTATTAAAGAAATGACCCGTGAAAAAACATTTAAGAATAAAAGTTACTAGAGAACCAATGACTTATAAAAAATCATTAAGAATAAAATTTTAGTGTCTTCATTTAAAGAAACCAAGATGCTAGATATTATTTAACAGTAATGAAGAAGATGAATTCCTTGTCATTACTTGCATATACTGAAAAGTACTTCTTTGGTGTTTTTGGATTGATCAGTAGCTCGTAAAAAAATGTATTTTTGTGTGTGTGTGGGGGGGGGGGGGGTAGATTCCATGATTTTACAGTTAATAGAAGAAAATCATCTTTTTCATTCTTTAGCAAATGAAATGGGGGAGGGGGTTATAGAATTGGTAAATGAAAGAAGTATTAGAGGAATGACAATAACATCAGAGATGAATCTTTTTTTTTTTTTTTTTCCCACATAACACAGTAGATAAGCACAATGGAACATTGAGAGTCAACTTGACCCAAACGATTGATAATATAGTTTGAAACTAAAGCTAGGAAAGTTTGTTGCTGTAAAATTCTTGCAGAAAATTAGTGTCCAGCATTTTCTTGATAAATTCACTCTATTATATGAAATTGGGGAATCTGAGATATATCTTCCTATGAATACCAAAAGATTTTATTTATATATATATTTCTAAGATATGCATAATGAAGTTTTACTAAGTGTACAAAATATCATAAGTGAATGATCTTATAATCATAAAAAATTTACACTTTTTGATGAAATCCAAATTTTTGAAATTAATTTTTTTTCAACTTAGAGGTTTGTGAATTTTTAACATTTCAGTTTTTATGTTTGAAATAGTTTTACATATATTTTTTGCAGTAAAGAATTAATATTAATATGTAAAGTTAATAATAATTATTTTTTATGGGGGGTTTCCACCGTTTGGCAAATTTGCCCCCTTTTTTTAGGTAGCTTTGCCAATATTGTTTTTTTTAACATATAGTTATTGAAATTGTCATGTTCCTTTAAAACGTAAAATTAGTGATCGAGTCTAATGTTTCATGATCATTTTAAAGCATTTTTTTTTATACATTAGCTAAAGTATTACTTTGGCAACCAGTTTTGTTGACTTTTTAGATTTTCAAATAATTAATATGGAATGCATTTTAAAAATTTTAGTTTATTGATACAATTTAACGATATGAAATTAATCAAATCAATGTGAATAAATTATTGTGATACAAATTAAAAATGTATGTACTATGAAAAAAAAAATGGAAATGAAAATCTAATTTCAGAAAGTATGTCCAAAAATGCAGTTTATAAATTTTAATTTTAACATTGGCAAAAGCATATGATTGAATATTTTGATATAAGTTTGAATTTCATCATAATGTTAAAAGCATAAAACATTGTAAATTGAATTTGAAAAATTTATTAAAAATAAAGGGAAAAAAACTGTATTGAAATTAAATTGATATCTTTAAAGAGGTAATTTTTTGAGTTTTTAGATAATCCCAAAACCATATTTGCGAGATTAATAGTTTGGGAAAATAAAGTTATCTATTTCCATCTCTATGTCATAGCATTTATCCATCTAGTGACAGCTAAGCATACTTTCGCACTTGATTAAATTTTCTGTTTGATACTTATTTCTTGATTTTTTTTTTTAAAAAAAACATCTTTTCTCTGACTGAATTAAGTGTTTAATATGGTGAGTAGCATTTATAATAATATTTCAGATTAAAGGAAATGCATCTGTAAAAACAATAATATTTTCATATGCATTAATTAGTGAAGTATTGAATGAAGTGCATCTGTAAAAATACAGGACAAATCGATCTGAAGCATTCACATATCAATTTGTTTCAATTTTGATTGTTGCTATTCCACAATAAATAACAAATTTGGTAAGAGCAATTTCTGTGCCGTGTATGTTAGCATTTTATGTATGTCGGTTATGAGTTTACAAAGCAATTGAAAGAAAAGAAAAATGAGGCAATGTTGTCAGTTTATAGTACCATATCAAAATAATATTAATAGTAAAACAAAATCCTCCATTTTTAATTGAACTAAGTTACAGTTTTTCTTTTAATCTTTAGAAAATAAAGTGTAATCATTACTAAACTGACATATAAAATCTTATACCAAGAAACTGCCCCATGTAGTGATGAAAAATATTGCTATAAATAAGAATGAATAACTTTACTTTCTGGAAAGCTATGAAAAATAATCAAATTTATGATTATATATATATTTATATATAAATAACATTTCTATAAATAATAAACGACATTTATAATTTCTATATAAACGACATTTCTTATGCAAATCATCCCTTATGAAAAACAAATATCATTTTTAAAAATCTTTTGAAATGAAAACAAAAACAAGCATAAATTAATTCACTACTTACTTATCTTTCTCACACTTTGTCTTTTTCTTTTTTCAGGAGTCTTTTCAACTGTTGTTTTAATTCTTTCATCAGATTTTGTCAAAGTTCTGGTTTCATCTGTAGTAAAAAATATTTTTTCTTTTAAAAATGTAATAATTTAAAACATTACATTTTTAATATATATATAAACATATCTTTAAAAGATATTAAATAATAAAGATATTAAACTTTGAAAAGAAAACTGTAATTTTTTTTTCTCTTGGAAATAATTAATGGCTTAACTTAGCAGAATAATAAAAAAAAAAAAACCACAGGGTCAATATACAGTTTAGGATCAATATAGGAAGCCTCAGATGAGTTGTTAAAACTATGCTGTTGTCCTATTCTTTGAGGTTGAAAAAAAAAAAAAAATCAATTTTTATTAAAAATTTATCCTTACTGTTTTGAAATTACAAAATTCTTTAAAATAAGGATATCTTACCTCCTAACAGAATCTTAGACTGATTAAATCTTTTAAGAAATGAAGTGATGGTAAAAAGATTAATCTATTAAATGCCCCACGTGTGGATTTCACATTGTCTACTCAAACCATTGCTTAGTTTGGGGAATAATAATGTTGAGCAGATATCACTGGAGTAAATTGAAGACACATATATGTAAAATAAATGAATATATTTTTTCTTTACAAATTTTTTAACAACTTACTTGAGCGACTAGAAACATCAAAAGAATTATTAATTTCTTTTATTTTTTCCTTTAATTTTCTTGAAACTGAAATAGACTGGTTTAAAGATGATGATTCATGGTTTACAGTTTTAGTTGAAAAGAAATATTCCAAACTATCTTTAGTGGCTTGAATTGAAGGTGTTGTTAAATGTTGTGACTGTAAACCTAAATAAATAAATAAAAATGTTCAAATAATTACTCAACATTAAATAAAAAAAAAATAATAAGACACTACAATTTCACTAGTGTAAAACATTTTCAAGATAAAATAAAACAAATACGTTTCCATATTTTCCCCAAATCCAAAGTATATTTGAAATGGATTTAGCAACTGCATTCAACAGAAATGTATTTTTTTTTATTTGCTTCAAAACTAATATGAAAGCACCATTTTGCAGATGCTATGACAATCAAAAAGTACTTTACAAATTCTTGTGCTTTTGAATTTTAAGATTTTTTTATTGGTAATTTTTGATAAATGAGCTTATTTTTGTAGTGTATCAGTTAAATTTAAAATTTTACTAAAAGAAGGGAATGGGGGAAAGATAGAATGCAAAATGTATGCTTTTCATTAGTACCATGTTTCAACAAAACAAATATTATAACTGATTGAAACTGATTCTCAAATAGAGAAGGGGGGGAAAATCATAAACAAAGATAATTATCATCAATGCTGGTAAAGATCATGTTAAATTCTGAGAATGTTAAATTCAGAATCAATGATCTAATTTCAAATTTTATATAATTCTAGGGAAACTCATATTCATTTTTAATGGGGTGGGGGGCACATAGCAACATTCTGAAACTTTCAAAATCCTAATTTAACATTAAAAGACCAATTCTGATCAACACAAGTAAAAAAAAACAAAACATAAATATGTTAAACATAGAGGAAAGTATTTTCAACATCATATAACACGCAAAGTAATTTTTTTTCTGGACCATTATATTTGTTATAGAGTATTTATATCTCAATATAGCATTTAATTTTAAACATTTATTATAGGCAAAAGCAAAATAAATTTAACTGATGAAAGTAACTGACATAAAAAGATAATTATAACAAAAATTTATTGAGTTATACAAGACATAGATAAAGCAAAACAGTAGATTATTTAGTTAGAAAATATAGATTTGCTTTTCTAACTAAATAATCTAAATTCTAACTAAATCAGAATTTAAAATTGAAAAAAAAAATAGCCTTACTTTTTAAAGCTTCTTGAAGTTCAGAATTCTGTCTTTGAATTTCTCGAAGCAATTGATTATTGATGGAATTGTAATCTTTATAAGAATGGTAAAAATAAAGTAAAACCATGAAACATACAATACACACACATTTTCTACACATCCAGATGTTGGAATAAATGGGACCCTGAAAAAAATTATAATATAAATGGAAATTTTTTACAGACTTGAAGACTTTGAAAACAATGTAATATTTCAATTTATTTACTATGACTGATTTTTTAATATATATTTAATATATTTTTAATTAATAATATATTCTTTCTATACTTTCTTCAGTTTAAGCTTTTAGTATGAAGGTTCCAAAAATTACTAAAATATCAGTGACACTAATGATATGGATGGAGAAACAAGACAGTAATATCTTTTTTTTTCCAACTGACTGGAAAATAAAACTTGTAAATGAAAATTCTTGAAGAGTTAATAGTAAAACAGTTGTATTAACTCTACTTGCAGAAAAGGGGGAGAATTATATGTTTAGAACATTTATAATGCACATATGGTAATGTACAATAAATACTCAGAAAATCTGAATACATATTTTTTGAATAATGTTAAATGAGTTTGAAATATATAAAAATTTACAACTATCACTTCCCCCCCCCATAATAATTGTGAATATAAAAAATTTACTTGAATTAGTCTCCCAATATTCATATGTATGATTTTTTAAATTGTGTCTCATTTAGATCAGTAGTTTAATTATAACGTTCTTTGTAACTAATCATGTTAATTAAGAAAGACTAAAAATAAATATGAATAGGTTATTTATATCTCTATAAGAGAATAAGACAAGTGTTCAAATAATTGAGTTTTCACATTTCATCAAATAATTATTCTGTAATATTAAAATAAATTAACTACTTTCAAATCTATTTCATAAAATTTCAGAATAGCTGTAGGTTAAGCAGTAAATACTATTTAAAGTCAAAGAGAAAAGATAAATAATTATACAGCATATCAGGAATTTATGAAGATTTATAGTCTTGTCAAAAGTGACGAGAGAACTATGCAAGTGAAATCTACATATGATTTAAAAATAGAAATAATTTGAAATATAAAATAATACAGTAGGATAAAATAACTTCATTTCATGGATTACAGCAGTTTGTAATAATGTAAATTCACTAAACAATGTTAGAATGCAAGAATATTTATTTAAAGAAGAATTAATTAATTAAATTAATTGCTTAATTTATAATTTTGCAGACAATGTGCTTATTCTGAAGAAAGATTTACTGAGAATAAGAATGTTGATTAAATTTTTTATATCATCAAAATATATTAATTTATTTAAAATAATAATAGTGATGTAAATATATCTCACATTGATTTCCAGTGGGAATAACTTTGCCATTTCTTCATCAAGATTGTAGGATACCAAAATTCTTTCAAGGACAACATTTCCTGACTTAAGGAGCAGAAGCCAGATTCTAGCACTTGCTGTTTGAGGTACAGAAGTGATTAGATATATGACAAAGACACCAGCAAAATAATATGCAAATGTGTAAATACTGGTAAATTCTCCAAGAACCAAATGTTGGAGTCCTTTCACACGATCAAATATCTCAAATATGAGATGTTTCTGTTCATTGGTTGAAGCCTTGAATTCATCAAAAGCATGTCTTGCTTGACTTCGGGACTTTGCCAATTCCATGCTTAAAGATCTACCATTACTTATCAGTCTTCTTTGTTCTGATAAAGAAACTTGTTGCATATCAAGAATCTTAGATTGTGTTTTATGTGATTCATCCAGTTTTTTACTAACCATTTCAGAATTTTCTGTTAACATAGCAACAGTCTTGTGAGTTTGTTCTTGCCATTCTCTGTGCTGCAAATAATGGCAAATACTTAGGGTATGAGTAAAAAATTCTGTATAAGTTGAAAATACTCGATCAGAACTATTTGCTAAGCAAATAGATATAGGAGAATCATCAGGGCATGGGCATATTTCTGAGCCAGAATGTTTCAAAAAACAATTTGTAAATGAAAGAGCCAATCTGCCTTGAATTTCTTGGTCCAAATGTTTACAGCTGAAGTGCAAATGAGACAAAGCTTCTTTCCAACAACTACCATAAGATTTTTTTACTAGTTCTTTGTAAAGACTTTCCCCTTGAGGCAATTTGTCTTGAAAATTCAAATCGACTTCAGCGGAATCAAATTTTGCAAACATGAAATACAGTAAAAATACATTGAAATACAACATTTTAACTCAGTAATAATTTATACAATTCAAAAAATTATAAGGTAAGAAACCTAATAACTTTGAACCGTTAATACACAGAATGATTATTTACCAAATCAAACACCTGCATTTTTTTTTTCGATTTTACAAAATTCTAAAAATTAAATCTACTTTCAGAAGTATGTATGTAAATTCATACATACTTTTAAAATCAAATTTTAGAATATGAAATTAAAATATAGAAAGAATAAAAATTTTAACTTTAAAAATTCATTGAGACAATGCAGCGACTTTTCATGTCAAAACACGAATTCAAAATTCACGGCAAAATAAACAAATGTAATATAGTATTGCCATTCAGGAATCGTATTTCAGAAATACAATGTTCTTTTTAAAAAATTAGTAATTAGGGAAATGCAGATAAAGTGAGTTATTTAAAGACTTATACTATACCTTATCATGATCACTAAGTAAAGAAAGGCTTGTTGAAATAAATTTATATAAGATTTATTATCAAAATGGATTACTTCACCATGATACTCTAGAGTGATAGCGTTCTCGACAAAAAGTAAAAGTAACACGAGGAATGGCAATAGTTAATGATCGTGTTCAAATTGAAAATGTAAACAAGGTTGGATATTTCGAATTTCGTGTAAAGATTTGATGAAGTTATCTAAGGATAAATAAAAGGTGATACCCAAAGATAGATTTCAAGGGCAATGAAATCCATTATTGTAATATAGGTACTTAAATATACGCTCAATGACATTTAATTTTTTACACATTTCTGAGAAATTTTGGATATATATTTATGATATTACAATCTTTATGTGTATCTTTTTTTATTAGCTCGAAATGATTCTCATGAATAAGTTCCAAATAACCATTGAAATTAAATGGAAGTAGCTTTTCCATATTCTTGATATCTTAACTGGCTAAATCCTAGAGACGGGTACCGCCAAGTTTGGCGCCAAATTTTAAAGCTAAAGTTACCAATATGGCAACCCCTCTACGACTCCAATGTATGGCAACCCTGTTAAGAGTCCTAAGAGAAGGGGGGGGGGTTGTCGGTGATCTAATTATCAACCAATCAGATTTGAATTGATTTTGATATAGTTGATTTTGCACATTTCCTATTGTTTAAGAAAATTAATGGAAGATTATAATTAATTTGTTTTTATTGCAGCAAAATGATAGTTAGCTCATGACAATACAGCCTTTAAATCAAGTCATAGATGAAGATATTAGATTATTAATTATGAAGCAAAATAGAAAGAAAAAAGTTTAATGGACATATTATATAAGCAAAAATAGATAAATCTTCAAATATAATGCTTTTGAAAAGGTCTATTTAATAATAAAAATAAACAATTTCTTTTGTACTGTTTTTAGGCACACATTTTTTTTTATTCTTTCCTTACATAATAATTGTGTATCTAAATATACTATATAAATATAGCTAACATATTTTTGACAGTAAATAAATAATAAAATTCTATTTTTATGCACAAATGGTAAAAATGTATTAACAATACTGAAAATCAATTTTTATGAATAATGTAACTTTTTAACCAAAATTCTCAAAGTAAAATTCTCAAAATTTAATAAAGAATTACTCTTTATTAAGTTTACAAATCCATGTTTCAATTATTTGACATAATAGAGAAAGAATGAGAGAAGAATCACGACAGAATGGATTTTTCTTTAAAACTCAAATGAAACTTTTTTTTTTAAACATCAAGTATTGCACATTTCAACATATCAAAATTAGATTGCAACAAAATTTTTTGAAAGCAAACATTATAATATTTTTTAAATATTGGGGGGGTGGAGGGTAGGCAGACAGGCAAAAGTCAAATGCAACATTATTTTCTGATATGTAAGAAAAGATTTCCATTCTATCATTTTAATTAAAGACAGCAATTATTTGTGGATATTTATAGTTAAATGTGGGCAAAGTTAAACAATCAAGGGTTAAAAAATAACCAACATTACAAAATTGTTGACATTTGGACAAAGCAAAAAAAGTTGAATAGAATGAATATTTAAAATTTACAAACGATAAGTAGTATAATTTATTTAATCCTTCAATTATTTTACTTTAGTTCTTCAACTCTGGATGTTGTAAACTGATTTCAGCAACTATATTATTCATCATAAGCAGATATTATTTGAAAAAACATTAATGTTGTGTCAATATATATTCTGCATAAATAAGTTTATATTCAAAAGATAAAATATAGGTATAAACTTAACCTATTAAATCAATCACATTGTTTAATTATTTATAATTCTTTTTTTTTATTATTATTCATGCCAAATTTTTCTCCTGCCATAGCCCCATGAACTCTGTTATCTTCAAAAAAAATTTCTGGCAAATAGTCATAACATTGAGATATACAATTCTAAAGATTACAGCGTCCGCGGGGCTTGGCGAGAAAAATTTGGCGAGAAAAAAATTTGGCGCAAAATGGTACCCGTCTCTAGAACTGTCCCATCTTAACTTGTTGATTATTATATTTCATTTTTCTTTCCCCTTAACGATTAAAGTATCTAACTGTGCTCGACTTAAAAAAATATAGCTTATACATTTTGTTTAATGTTTTTTTAACAGCATATGTTTCATAAAAAAGTTTAAAAATTAAGCTTCCAAAATATTTTTGTGAAAAATCCGGAAATGGAAGAAAAAACAAAAGCTTGACGCTAACGATTAAACAGAATTATATTCTAAGTATGTCTAAATCCTTGCGAAAGTACATTTTTAGATCAGTTATCTGTTGTGCTGATACAATTATTGTTAATAGATTCTGGAATTTCTCTATAACTGCTGAGAAACTTGAAGATTTGATTTGTTTGTGCATAATTTTAGCAAAAAATCTTTAATAGAATCTTTTTTTTTTTTTTTGCTTCTGATTTGGAGTTTAGCCTGAAGTCACTTCCTTTCAGAAAAGGACTTTTTGTAAAAAAAACCAAAAAAAAAAAAAAAAACCATTTTGCTGCACAGTTTAGATGTAATAATATCTTCCCACCACTTCTTGATTCAAGATGATATTGCATCAATACTTGAAATGTGTCATAATGGTATGAAGTATTTTCTGTTGTAAAAGTTATTTATTGTGCAATGTCTTTTTTTTTTTTAAATATTAGATCTTCGGAAGAGATTCAATCAATGAAAGTGGTATTTTTTTTGAATTTTTTTTTGTCAAGGGATCTTATTTTGTCATTCTAGACAATAGTAGAATAATTTGGCATCCACATAAAAGTTATTCTTTCATTTGGTTTAGTCTTGTTAAGGAGTGCACCTTGAAAGTCAGGGATTGAATAATTTTTGGTGAATGAAGTCAGATATCTTTCAAGAATACTAGCACAGACTATAATCAGTAATTATCAGATAATCTTTCTCAGAGATGATAAAAATAACCTGTTCCTTGATAACCACTAAATTTTCAGCAATAAAAATGGAATTAACTTGGTGGATATGAAAAGTGAATTTTTGAATCTAACATAAACCGCCTAGGTGAATTGCATTTTAAACTAGCAATAATGGAAGTGGTTTGGAAAGGACTTCTGCTTGCAAATTTTAAAATAATAACTAATATCTGATAAAGAAAAGGATTTTTTTTTTTTGAAATTCAAAATCTGAGAGAAATATTTCAAACAGAGTATGGATGAGCAGAACATTGAGTGTTTCAATGAAGGTGATAATCTGTTTGAGATTAATATTTAGATCTTTGAGAATATTTAAAATGTATTCTTTGCTTAGTTACTTAAAGGAATTTTCCAATTTTGTGAATGCTTTTGAATGATTAACATTTGATATCTTCTCATAAAATTCTGAAAAGCAAAATTCTTGATTTCTTTGAAAGGATTTCTTGGAAAATAATTTTAGAAAAGAGGATGTTTGAAGCACATTTATGGAGAATTAAAACAGTTAATGGATTAAGGTTATTATAAGCTTTTAACTGAATGTCTAAAAATTAATTAATTATAGTGCAATTGTAGTAGTTACTGGACTTCTAACCAAAAGGTCTCAGGTTCTATCCTGCACGCATACCATACCGCTTCATTGGTGATGGACAATGAACCTTCAACCTTCCTACAGATGTTGTGGCGCCATCTACCCGCACCTAAAGTCGTCAGACTCACTTGACGCAGCAACCCAAAGTCGCCAGACACACTTGGCGCATTAGCACCCACACACGCATCGCTCACCGCCTCAAAATGTTTTTATTTGTGATTATGATTAGATCTTTGGTTCCTAGACGTTGGTCCTTTTTAGGCACGTATTTTGAAACTATAAACTATTATTTTTTTAGTACTCTATTTCTAATGTTTTTACCCTAACCAAGTTTTGGTTTCATTTTTGAGAATTGGAATATCGATAAAATTGATGAACTTTGTTGTCTTCTAATATCAATCAGTAACATTGATTTCAGTTGGGCTTTCATAATATTATTTTTATACAGGTATGATGATTAATTACCCTCCCCCCCTCCAAAAAAAAGTTATGTATTTTGAAACCAGCAATAAGTCCGAAAGATGACATATTTATCTATTGAATATGTTTGCCATTGACTTGTGGTTAAGTCTAAACTTAGCCAGTGGTATGTAGTTAAATCAAATGTTTACCAACAGCATGCAATTAATACATAAGTGCTTTTATGCATCTCTAATGTTAGTTTAATTTTTTATTTATATCCCTTTCAATTCAAGAAAAATTGTTTTATTATTGTTGTGGCAGACATTTATGTATTTACTATATACTATTTATGATAAATTATTGTTGAATTCTTATTTCAAATGAAAATATCATTAATGAAGGAATCAGGAACATGAATTTGTTTTTCCTGCCAAATATTAACTATGATTTGACAAAAATTCTTTTTATATAAAGGGAAAATTTTTTATGGAATATAACAAATTATTGTTATAAATCACAAAAGGATTAGATAAAATTCTATTAGTTGGATGCTATGTAAAAATCTGCTTTGATGATGAATGCTGGCACTATAGAATAACTTAGAATTAAATTTACCAAAATTTAAGCAAAATAGTATCTAGGCTATTTTTAAATCGTAGCTCATTTTATAAATTTATTTATCTGCTGTTATACTATCAAATAAAATTCTTTTTTTTAAGTCTGTCTTTGATTAGAAAAGCTTAGTTGTCAGAAGCATTACTTTTAATTTAATTTAAAATTGTTAAATTAAAAAATGATTGGAAATAATTAATTGTAATATCAGACTTCACTTTTAAAAAAATCCTTTCTCTTTTAGAATTTGTCTCTTGTATACATGATTTTTAATTGATAATAAAAAAAAATTAATTGATGATAATAAAAAAGTTTATGTGTATATATTATGTACCATTGACTAACTTAATCTTTAGATAAACATTATGATGGCAATTATTTCTCTGTTTGCAGAAACATGACATTTGTGACGATTAATTGAAAGAATGCAATTAATACACTAGTACTATATTTAATTCAAAACAAATTAATATGGAATTTCTAAGGTAATTCCTACATTCATTCTGAGTTTTAGATAATTTATAACATCTTAAATATTGATGAATTCCCTTTTTTAGATTCGTTTTTACATACATTGTTTGTTGTACATATATTCTTTATTATATTTTCAAAGAAAAATTAGGAATGAAGTCCACAAGTGATTAAAAAAGCATTTTCTTTTGCTACTACAAACTAGTTTTAGATCCAATGAAAGTTATTGTACCATCTGATAGAAATTATAGCAAATTTTGTTCTGCTGCTAAAATGATAATATTAATCAACGATGCATAGTTCTTTAGTTAGTTATAGATAGATATAGATTTTGATCTGGATATAGTGTTTTAAATAAAATCTCTTGAATAAAAAAAGAAATATGAGTGAATATGGTGAAATCGATAAACAGTCACGAAAATCTGCCAAACATAAAATAATATTTTAGACTATGATTTGAAATAAGTACTAAATCATGTGGCAAAAAATGTAAAAAAAGATTTAAACAAACCAGATACTAGAAATTATCTTTCCAACAACTATTTTAACATATCTTAAATCATTATTATTTTTTTAAATAAACTTTAAGTTGATTGAGATTTCTTGTATAAGAATGAATTCATACTTAACCATTCAAAGTATTATAAATTATTGCACCATACATTTTTTTAATTTAAAAAAGTTACAATTTTAAATAATTTTTTTAAATAGCTGGATATTTTAATGCATATAGTTTAATTCTAATTAATATTAGTTTTATGATATAGTATTATGTTAGTATTCATTCATAAATAAATGTTTCTTGGATGTTATGAAGGAAAGCAGATGACAAAATATACTTTTAAAATCATCTTATTATTATTTTCAGGAACTAGTAGACTCAAACTGTAAATCAAAATCTGCACAGTTTGTAGTTTCTTCCATTTAGCAGTACATCTTGGCAGAATGGAAACTGAAATTTTCTCAGATGTGTTGAAGAAATGAGTAAAAGACAGAAAACTTTATTTGAAAGTTGGAATAAAAATGTATCAAAAACGGCTGCATGGCAAGGTAATCAAACACAAAGTGGTGTAAATAATTTACCAAGTTGTTCCTCGTACACTTCTCCTAGCCACAGTTTGTTCCAGGTAAAATTAATTTATTATTTTTATGTTTTAAGTCAGATTATTTAATTTTTCAAATATTCTCTGTACATTGAGTGCATGGAGATTTTTCTTTGTTTAAATCAAATTTATAACTTATTAAAGCAAATGATATTGTTTCATAGATTGAATATTAACAAAATTTATTTAATAATTACTTGTTTCATTAAAACAGCTTTTTCTAATTTTATAAAATTATTTGTATTAACTGTACGTAGGTATATTCATTTAACTTATTTGTACATATTATTGCAGTATCATAATTAATTTCTGCATAAATTTTTACATAATGTGATAATTGATTTTTATTTTAGATGATAGAAATCTTTTCAAGGAGTTGCCCTTGTAATAATGATATCATTAAAGGAAAGATTTCAGTTTATTAATATACTTTCATTAACTTGTTATCTTATCTGCCTATTTGATACAAATTTTGCAATTGATTTTAAACTGACTTTCCAATGAACTAGAGATTTGAAACTTTAAACTTGGAACAATGGACACTGGATGACAATGCAATATAAACTTGTTTTCTGTTCTGCTCAGTACATATTTTGCCATTATATATAGACCATTAAGATTTTTGTTTAATTCTTCAATCATCTGGAACATAGAAAGTCATTCTCATGTTTTTTTACCTATAACAGCTGGAATGTAGAAGGTCATTCTTTGTATATTTAAGCATAATTATTTTAGGAAAATTTGGGTTCAAGATAGTTGCTGGTTAATGGGTGAAAATCAATTGTAAAATTTCATATGCACAAAGCAGAAAATGATTATTTGAAATAAAAAGTTTTTAATATATTGTTTTAATATTATTAAACCATAAGAAATTAAAAAGTACAAAATAATTTGTCTTAGTCCATATAAATTTATAACCTCATATAGATTATCCTGAAAATTTATGATTTTAAATTACAAAATCAAAAAATTTGGCAATATTATTATGTGGGGCCCATATTTCTGTTGAAGGGGATCATACACTGTATTAAAAATTGTTATAGAAGCAATCAATTTCATTGAGCTATTTCCTCAATTTTAATTTTAATATTTTATGATTAATCTGGCAAAATGATAATTTATGGTAGATAATATTGCTGCAGAAATTAATTTCAGTATTTTTTAGAAATTATGATGCTTTATTTTTACCAATATTCTTTGATTTTTAATGATTTTTTTTGCATTAAATTGTTGAATATTTATTTTCTCAGATTTTCCATTTTTGGATCTTAAATTTATTTAAAATTAATTTTTGATTGAATAACTATAACTATAAATTACTTAAAACTTTTAATTTTCAGTAATATGTCATATATAGATCCTATAAGAATAGATCTTTTTGTATTTATTTTTTATTTAAGAGTGTAAATTTTAGAGACTTATTTCTACTTTTATTTATATTTCAGCACAATGTATTTTCCAAAACAGCAGATCAACTGGTTGATAAAGGATTTGATTATGAAGCTGGAAAAACATGGATATACCCCACAAATTATCCAGTTCGTGATTATCAATTTGCAATAGTGAAAGAGGCTCTATTTAAAAATACTCTAGTTATTTTACCCACAGGATTGGGAAAAACTTTTATTGCTGCTGTTGTTATGTACAATATTTTTAGATGGTATCCAAGTGGAAAAATTATTTTTATGGCCCCAACACGGCCACTTGTTGCACAACAAATTGATGCATGTTATAAAGTGACTGGAATTTCACATGCAGATACTACACAAATGACTGGTAATTTAATAACATATTGTGATCATTTCTAGCATTAGTTTAATTTTATTGTTTCTATTTGTATATTATGAAAATAAAACAACTCTCTCTTTGTCAAAAAATATGGTATACATTTTGAAATAATTTTTCTCTAAATTTATGATGTACATGTATGCGAGGATGCATTATTAGCTGGGTAGAGTAAGTTGACTCATAGTAAACATAAACATAACATTAAAATACTATTATAGAAATTGTCCAATTAGTGAAAGAAATCCATCACCTTAGATAATGGAAAATGATACTTTATTTCACTTGAAAATATGAAACACAAGTATAAAAAAAATTGCAGTGAAAGTATAACCGGTGAATAACTCTTATAGAAGCTTGCAATACAAGCTGACAGCAAATTGCTAATTCGATAACAATACTAGTACTCGGAGTGCTAGCTAGATCCTGCTCCACATATACAACTCCAGAAAGAGAGCTTATTCTCATGAGAACATATTGCCTTTTGAAATCTTTCAATAGATTATGTCATCACATAGAATCATTTAGATCTCAATTCCTAAAAGAGCATTCTTGCATTTTTCAAAATCTATTTTTGTTACCAAAGTTGGAATCATTGACTAGGCATCCAATCAGCATTCATTAATAATCCCTATAAATCTATCTTTCCAGAAATGGAACTAACGTGGCAGGAGATTATAGATTCATAGCAATATAATCTCATTTGAAATGGTATCTGACTGTCAAGTGGTTCTTGAGGACATAGAAAATTTGTTTGTAATCATCTCTGTCATCAAAGTTTTGCCTTATTAATATAAAGAATCTTGTAGAAATTTTGATTAATTGTTAAATATGCTTTCTTTGCAGTAGAACACTTGGCTTATTAAAATTGCCGTTTGTAGATACTATGGATATATTAAATAAAATTTGACATTTATTCAGAACTAGTCATCATTACTGACCAACTAGTTCATTGGAGATAATGGTTATATTTTATTTCAGTTAAATCGCTTAGATAAAACTTCTTGTTCATGATTCCACCTAATTGTCAGACATTAAGTCTGTATTGTTTTAATTATAGGTAGAAATTTAGGATTTAATCATATCTGTGTGTTTACTATCACTTGTTAATAGAGTTATTATCTGGTATAAACAGTGTTACTTGATTTTTAAATAATTTATTTTATCTATTGATCTTCAATATTTTTTTTAATGTGTGCCATATTTTGGCTCTAAGGGAGTAAAAAAGAAAATTCAAATGCTCCAGTATTCCTCCTTGAATATATCAAATGTATATTTGCTGTATATAAAATATATGAAGTTTATATTATATTAAGATTATTCTGTATTATTTAGTTAAAGTTCTGTATTATTTAGTTTTAGTTTTAGTTTAAAGCTAAATTCTCTCCATTCCATTTTTGACTTAATATTTTTTTAGACTTCAAATATACATTTAAATAAGAGATATATTTTGTAATAAGAACAAATAAAAAATTAATACAATTTTAAAAGCTGTTATTAAATGTCTTAATCATAATAGCTTTTTTAAGCATTTGCAATTATTAATGCTAAATAGAAAAAAGAAAAAAATTGTGTAGCCCCATTTAAAGTAGAAAACTTTAATTTAAGCAGTGTTAAAATAAATAATAAGTGACATGCTTATTAAAAAAAATTTGTTTTCTTTTTATCAAACCATGTACTTATTAAGGTTAAACATTTCTTAATATGAAAATGGATTGTTTACATCCTGCTGTTTGTCTAATTTTTTTATACTACTTTTTTATTTTTAGTTCCTGAGCATATCTTTTATAAACTCTTTTTTTTATATTGATAATGATTTCTTGATTTCTGTGGAATGATTGGCTGTAGTATTTGTTATTTATTACTGTCTCACTTTTATTTATATTATTATAATTTTTCCTTTAGGAACTAATCAACCTGAAGAACGAAAAAGAATGTGGATGAAGAAAAGGGTGTTTTTTCTAACACCCCAAGTTTTAGTGAATGATTTGGCCAGAAATATTTGTCCAGCTGAAAGTATCAAATGTCTAGTTGTTGATGAAGCTCATAAGGCATTAGGAAATCATGCTTATTGCCAAGTAATTTTTGAGAAGAATCTTTTACTTATGTAAAAGATTCTTCTCATTATCATTCATTCAAAGATTCTTGATCATTATCAATTACAATGATTTAACTGATTAAGAATTATTATTTTATAACTAATTAAGATTATATCAGAATTAATGTAATGTTATTATATTTTTTATTAATCTGGAATTATTTTAGATTACTCTTTTGCTATAAATAATATGACATTCTTCATTTAATTTCCAAAATTGTCTTTGAAATTTTCTAGCTCTTAAATATATGATGAAAAAATTTATACTTCTTTCAATCTTTTTTATTTTTTCCCTATTTTTCTTTCATTTTTTTTTTCCTTTTGCTATCAGGTTTAATGTGTTATAATTTTATTAATTTTTCATTATTTTTATTTTTCTCATGCCATTTGTTAAAATTTAAAGATCCTGTTTTTATTTTATATTTTTATTTACAGTCTTTTTTGACAAAATGCAAAAATTCATTTTAATTTAAATTTGTATTTTCTTTATATATACAATTTGATTTTTATTTTTGTATAAATTTAGTATACATAAAAATATATGCAGTTTGAAAAATTTTTGCTGTTAAATATCAGTCACCAAGGCAATAGATTAGAAATTATATTTTTGTATAAAATATTTTATTGTTTTTAGTTGAAATTGTTTGATCAGTTATGATGAAATATAAATTATTAAAAGTAAACATAACTTCTTCATTATTTTAAGAAAATATTGATCTTATCAACTATATTACTTTAAGAACTGTAAAAGATAATGAAAACTAAAATATTTCATATTATATATATAATGTAAGCATTATTTGTTGAAAGCAGAAGACAGGTTCGACGATAGAGAAGACACTTTGCATTTTTAAGTTTGTTTTATTCTCTTTAATCCATCCCAGGAAGGCATAATTGTTTATAAGCAGGAGTGACAAGCACACACACAACACAGAGTGAAAAGAAAGAAATGAAGCTGATGAACATTTTAACCCTAGTCTTATATAACTTGTGGCTTCTGACACATGTGGATTCTGATTTCTCACACATGTCGACCTTGACAAGGGTAACAGAGGTATCTTTTAGAAGAATCTGTTTACATCAGCACTTCTCTATGCTTTCATTCTGCATGTGGGAACTGCTGACACAATAATTTTTACAAAGATTCAGTTAAATTAATTAGAATTGAAATTAGAGTTTCAAATATCATTACATATATATTACAATCAATAGATTAGCTGATTTGGATGAATAATTACTGATAAAAGTTATTATTTGTCACATGGACTGGCAGCTATTTGTTCTATTAGTCACATTAACCATAATTTGCATATCTTTTACAAAGGAATACATTATAAATTTTTTTTTTCAAACATTACTCATAATTATCCCTGAACTTTTCACAAGAATTTAGTATTTTTTGTTAAATTAATGTAATCATGCATTACATCATTTAGTTTCAGAACCATGCTATCATATTAAACATATTTGATTGGTTCTCTTATTAGTACTTTCTATTGGATGTTCATTATAAATTCTTATTGATTATTTTTTCAATCCTGTATGAAGCTTGTATATGTTAGTGTTCCTCATTTTGTCTTCACTGTGCTCCTACTTTTAAAGTATACTAAACCTGTTGTAAATGAAAGTATTTTAATTTAATCCAATGAAATCTGGAGTGATTAAAACAGGTATTTTTCACTTTCGTATAATAATATTAACACTTTTTATTCTGAGTTAGTTTTTAATGCTTTTTTCTCCCTTGCAGTATGAGTAATTTTCATGTAGTTTTCTTTCTATCTTCCAGGTAATAAAAGAACTCCAAGCCTATACAAGTCATTTCCGTATTTTAGCGTTAACAGCTACTCCAGGTAGTGATACTCAGGTAAAAATTTTTTTATTCAGTTTTGAATATCTACATAATGTTTTTAATTATCTCTGTTGAATTACCTATACCTATAACATTTGTTACATATGTTAATTTATGAGATTTAAATTTAAATCAAGCATTAGGGAATTGAAGGCATAATATGTGTACTAAAAATTGTCCCATTTTAATATTAAAAAAAAAATGCTTTTTTTTAAAGTAATTCTTTTATTGTATTGAGACTGCGTCAAATCATTTTTGTATAGTATTTTCATCATTGTTAGGATAATTTTTATTTCTTATTAAGTTTTTCATCCTTCTCCAAAGTGGAATTTTACCAGTGAAGATAACCAATATTACACAGAAAAAGGCTATAGTTGCTTTATATCAATTTATGACTACTAGTTATGAGTGAATATTTCTCAGCATCCAAAATCAAAATACAGCCTCTCCCGCAACAAAAAAGCCTTATGACCATTATCTAAACAGAAAAATTATAGTGTTGTGGAACACAAAAGAAGTTTTATTGGTTGACTTCCCACCAAAAATTGAGACCATAAATACTTTATATTATTGCAATACTTTCAGAAAATTACACTGTATTATTTGAAAGATTTTTTTTTAAATATTAATTGTCTGGATTTGCTCTATGGTAATGTTTGATTGTATATTGCTGATAAAACAGAAAGACTGATTGAGCATTTGAACCACCTTTCTCTTAATTCTGGTGTAGCTATGATTGGCAAGCACTTGATTTCTTATTTTATAAAATTCCTTAACATTCAGTATTGCAATAAGAGCTTTGCAAAAAATATTTAAAAAAAAATAGCTTCAGACCTTTTCATATTTTAAAATTATTCTGTTATAACTTTGCACACTATTACTATCTATTTACTTTCTGGATGTGTCTCGTATATATAAATACATAATTATAACTATGTTTTCTTATGCTTACAATATTTTATTGTTAGAAAAATTGTATTTTTTAAAAAAAATATTTTATTTAAAGATGTTTTAATTTTTTTTCTTGCTAATGTTTTAATTATTTTTTTAGTCTGTAAAACTGCTGTTATCAAATCTTTTAATATCTCATGTTGAGATGCGTACAGAAGATAGTGATGATGTGAAGCCATACACACATGTAAGAGATATTGAAAAAATCGTTGTACCCCTTGGTGAGAGACTTCTATCAATCAAGAGCAGATTTCTGGATGTAAGATATATTTAAACATTTCTCTGTACTGAATATTTTATTTCGTTCTTTACTCTTGTTTTATTTCATTAGTTGAATCAATTCTGTTTCAAACGTATTTAATTTTAATATTAAATGATTAGAAGTTTATTAAATATGCATAAATCTCATTGAAGCATTCTCATTGATCTTTTAACGTTATTTCGATATTTTTATACCTTAAAATCTTATGATTGTTTTTTTAGACAATGATTTCATTATTCTAAACTTACATAGTTTGGATATTAACTTCTATAATGTCTTCTGTCTTCATGCAAGATTGTCAACTATTAACTATTATGTGATATGTAATATTATATATTAGTGCCTTCAAAAAATTACTTTATTATAATTATAGTTATTTTATTTTAAATTTCTAACTAGTAACTAAATTTATACTGTGTTCTTCTGGATTAAATATAAAGATATTTATTCCATTTTCTCTTTTGCCTTTTCTCTTCATATCTTACAGTTTTCAACTTCTTTTATCTTAATTTTATATTTTAAATAACTTGTTAATAATAAAAATTAAAAATAACTTAATTAAAAATATTTGAGATGCTTATTTTATCAACTTCTTAAATGCTGCTTTTTTTTATAAAGAAATATTTAAGGAACTAATTTAATTTCTAATATCATCTTTGACAATTTTTTCAGACATATCACAAATATAATAACATATATTTTTTAGATTATCAACATTTATTTGAAGCGTCTAACTCAAAGGCGAGCAATGACAGCCAAAAACCCTAATTCTTTATCAAAATTTCAAGTTTTAAAAATGCGGGAAGATTTTAGCCAGCATCCACCAAGTAATATCGACAAATTTGCATATGGACTTATAATGGCTGATTTTTCTTTGTGTATCAGTTTATATCATGCATATGAATTGCTTTTATTGCATGGTGCAAGATCATTTTACAACTTTCTAACAGGTATGTCATAAAATATTTTTTAGATTGATTTGTGACTTTTTTGCTCTTTAAAAATTTTTTATCCTTTCTTTTTTAATACACTAGAAAAATATAACTATATCTGTTTTTAATTTGATATCATTTACAATGTTGTGAAAAATACATTGTGGATAGTTTTTAATTCTTAAACGATAACCTGATAATCAAATCTCTGTTAGTTTTAGATTTGGCTTCATATTGGATCAGTATTCCAATCAAAGGTATCATTTCTATAATTACAATTTCAAAAGTTCATTTAAAAAAAAAGTTTATATGCTAAATTGATTTAAACCACCACTAAGCATGTGCAATTTGTAAGATTAGTTGATTATATTTTGCACTCTTCCTTAAGGTAATTTGAAATGATTTTGAACTCTTTTTATGTACCTTCATAGATTT
>JAPMOR010122344.1:150704-173392 GCA_026543865.1 Argiope aurantia | reverse complement strand
AAAAATGATAAAATATTGAAAAGGTTACTAAACATTTTGTTGCTGTAATACAACAGTATTAGTAGTAGTAGTAGTAGTAGTAGGCATATCAATTTATAATCATGTATATGTATTCCATTGTTAGGAAAGATATAGTCATAAATGATAGGGATCAAAGATAAAGGTCAAAGATTTAAAAGAAATTATATCTTCAATAAAATGTGCTAAATTATTAAAAAGAATGTATTTTTTGAAAAATTAACAAATATAATAAATTTATTTTTTACAGTTTTTTTTAAATTGTTATTTTCTTCTTTCATTTTGTTTTAATGTTAGTTTTTATCTATGTTGACTGACATGTTACACATTTTATTTTAACTTTTTCATCTATGATGTATGTAGAGAGAAAGTATTATATTTGTTTAAAAAAAATTATCTTTAGAATATTTATAAATTTCATTGTTTTAAATCTACTTGTATCCATAGAAGAGTTTTTGGAAACATTGTCAGTGCATATATCTTTGTAAATGTGATATCTCAAAACTCATCAACACTATAGTCTGTGCATTTTCTGTAGGCGGTTCAAGGTCACATTTTCTACCTCATTACTGGTCGTCTGTCTCGCAACGCTGAAATGCCACTTTTTTTTTTTTTTTTTTTTTTTTACACAGCTGTTAAGATATTCCTATTCCGAAGGTAAGGTATTCCTGAAACGTACTGGCATGGGAAAAAAGCAAGCTTTGTTGAAACCATGGCAACGGAGAAGGAGAAAGAGTGAGGAGTAGGGAAACCGAGTGTCTTTGAAACGTCTACAGAAATTACACTGACTATAGATGGGCAAAATTTTATATTATTATATATTGTTCTTGTATTAAATTGTAAACAAGAGTCAAATTGAAGACCAAATCTATCAGTGGTAAAGGATATATATTCAACAGATGTATTCACTTTTTCTTCACTATACTTTGTGGAGATACATAATTAAACAATATGTAGAAAAACTGAAGAAAAAACTAAAAGGGGGGGGGGGAAACAAAGGGAGTTTTCAAAAAAGTTTTTGTATAAAATTCAGAAAAGTTTTTTAAAGTTTTATTTTATATATTAATGTATAAATGCAATACACTAACAAATCAATGAAAAATTTGCCTTTATTCAGGAATAATTAATGGTGAGAAATCAATCCCACATGCTCGATCAGAATTGCAGAAGAATTATGATTTCGATGTTTTGTTGAAAGAAATTCAAGAAAATTACATTGTTGAAAACATGGAAGGAAATCAAATAATGGTAAGCCTGTAAAACTGAGATCATTAAAAATATATTTTGATGTATATGCATTTTGTAACTTAGTGTTTTTTCGATTTTGTTAGTTTATATTTGTTTTTATTTCCAGGGATCTAATAGTTTTGGTAAAAAGCCAGGACACCCAAAATTGGAAAAATTATTAGAAGTTGTAATACAGCATTTTAATTGTGTGAACAAAGGTATGAGTTGATTTTTGCTTTCAGAAATGAAAATCATATAAAATGAATACCAGTAAACTAATCTTGATTGCATTATTGATATTCATTATTAACATTTTTTTAAAGTTATTAGAATTTGATTTCATTGCTAATTATTTAATGTATGCATATTTATTTAATATACTAATTTTATAAATATATAATTTTTTTTTTTTTAGCTAAAGATACCAGAGTAATGATATTTTCACAATATAGAGATAGTGTTCAAGAAATTACGGATATGTTGAATCATTACAAACCTATGATCAAAGTTATGAGTTTTATTGGTCAGGCTTCTAAATCTGCTACTAGTGCTGGTTTTTCTCAGAAGCATCAACTTAAGGTAAATAAGTTTTTGAATTTGTCTATGAGTTTGCATTTTACAAATATAAATAAAATATTTTCTGTTGTATAAATCAAATTAGCTGTAAACTCTTCATATCTTTATTATCAACTCTAGCATTTTCATTTGTCAGTAAACATCTCTTTTTAAAAATTTCTTTTATATAGTGCATTAAGTATTTATGATTATCAGAAAACAATGTAGTGTCTATTTTTAAATTTTAAATTTTTATATAAATTCACATGACATATAAAGAGTATTAATATGAAATTAACATTAATACTTTATATGTTAAGACTACATTAAAAAAAAACTTCATTTATATGAAAAACCATATTTCTCATAATTTTATCTACTTAAAATTAGCTGCCTATAGTGGCTATCTGTTTTATATATTATTAATTAGGTTTAATTTCATTTAAACTTCTTATACACATTTTAATATACATTATTCTCTTAGCAAAATATCTTTGAAGCTTCAGATTGTGACAGTCACTAAAGCTATGTTATTTTAATAGCATTATATAGATTCTATTTATTGGGTACATGAACAATCGTAATATAATCGAGTATCGTAATACAAAATGCATCTTAAGAAAATGTTTTGTTTGGGTATGCTGTTTTAAACTGCATGTTGTTGTTTGTAGTCAGTTTAATTTTCTGATTTTTTTTCATGCAAACTGTGTAGATGAAAAATTTTGTTGCAATAATGAAATCTTGTTAAAAATTATGCAATTTTTTTTAATTATAAAAATTTGGGGAAAAACTGCACATTTAAAGTGATATAATTAAAAAGTCAATTTTTTGAAAGTTGTAGAATTCAGTTACCTACAATAATATTGTTGTAACTCATTACAGGAAATCACCAACATTTTATTTCAATTTTAATTATTTAAAATTTCAAAATAAATAAATAAACATGTTTACATTTCTGCTTTCCAAAGTGTCATTTATGCTAATTCTAAGTCACTAGTCTGTTCTGTAGTGTCCCAACAGACAGGCATGCATTCTCTTTTATTTGTAGTAGCAAGAGATTATATAATTTCTTCTATATGATATTCTTTTTTGTGTCATATATATTGTAAAAAGAATTAATTAAGAATGAAATATTTAACTCAAAGGTGTCTGATGATTAGTAAGCAAATAACTTCTTTTATTTATTCTTTTTATTTTATATATAGCTATTGATTACTAATGTTTATTTTGTATGTAGCCATTGATTATGCATGTATGCGTAAAATTATATACTATATAACTTGCAATCTTAATTTTTGAGAATGATAGCTCATGTAGTAAAGTAATACACACAATATTAGTAAAATTAATAGAAATAATTTCTTTCATAATTGGTTTTAATTTTGTTATAATTGGATTAATGAGAATTTTGGATTATTGTTTCAAAAATTGATGCTATAGAAAACTTAATTTTCTTGGATGCTTTGATTATACAGTCAAACCTGCAATTTAGATATTATCTAGAATTATTTTGAAAATAATGTTTGTATATTTTGATGTATATTTACTTATTGATATTTTGGAAGCATAAAAAATAGTTTTACATAGTGTGTTATTACTTGAAAGAATGAACTATGAAAAAATGTACTGCATTCTTATGATTCCTTTTATTTTTTTTTTCCTCTCACTTTTTATGGAAATATAACATACCATCTGTTTAAATCCAATTATTAATATCAAAATTATTAAAAAAAATAATTATAAATAGTCAATTGTAAAACTATTATAAATAGTTGATTATTATAAAAAAGATTTAAAAGTGATTTGGATTAAGAAATAAAGGCATTGGTTTTACATAACATAATCACTTTTTATTTATTGCATAATTTATTTTAAATATGAAATAATTTTTAATATCTATAAGATAGATAAAATTCAGAAGAAACATAGTGGTATTGATTATGACATTTTATGATTATTATTTATTATCAAATAAATTTCTTATTATAGTTTGGATATCAATTTTGTCATTTGCATTTATATTGTATATAATTACAAGTGTAAGATCTTTTTCTTAATAGGTGATACAACAATTTCGCTCTGGTGGCTATAATACCTTAGTGTCTACATGTGTTGGGGAAGAAGGTCTTGATATTGGAGAAGTAGATTTGATTGTTTGTTACGATTGTCCAAAATCGCCAATACGCTTAGTTCAAAGAATGGGAAGAACTGGGAGACTGCGTGGAGGAAAGATTATTATTTTGATTGCAGAAGGGAAAGAAGAGCAAGTATGGCACAATTCCACTTTCTTGTTAGAAATATTATTACTTAATTTTCCAATGATCTCAAAGAAAGTTTTTCTTACAAAAAGTTGTGAGAAATATAGAATTCTTGGGAAATTATATGAAAATGTCATTGCCAGGACTATTATTTTAAAATAATAGTATTAATTATTTTAAATAATTATTATTAATTAATTAATTATTTTAAAATAATAGTACTGGTGATTTTTAATTTTAAAATAATAGTACTGGCAATGACATTTTTATGTAATTTCCCAACTACTACCTAACTATTTCTTTCATAAAAAATCTGCCCTATTTTAAAATATTACAGATTTTTTCTGAAACAAGTAGTTGAAATTTTCTTTGTTGCACACTATATCAAAGACTTTATTTATGATTCATGTTATTAATTTTATCCCACCCCAAGGGATAGAACATGAGGATGAGAAACTTTTGGAATGGTGGTTTCTGTCCCTGGTGGGTACAGAAATGGTTAACCCTACTGATGACCAGATATACCTCCTGCAAGAAGAGTTGTATTGTAGCCTCTGATGACTTTTAAGTACTCAACCTTAGTTCTTGCCAATGTTGACACAGTGGTCATTCAGATTTTTCCATGTACCTCAGAGCAAGTCACAGTATTCAGCTATGGTTTTTATTATTCAACAATTTGAAGAAACTGAGATTATAACTCTCTTTTCTACAAATAGCTCTAACTATTAGTTACTAGTAATATATTTCAAAACATAGTAAAGAATGCTGTTCTGAAAATTTCTAAATTTTTTACAAGATGGAAAATAATCTGTTAAAAAGAAGTTAGGAATTTTCCTGATAGTAAATTATCAATATTAAAAAAATTTGCTTTGATATTGAAATAAGGAGTAAACTTTTCATTCATAAATTAATTTCTATAAAATAATTAATTTTTTTTTTTTAAAACCACATTTACTCCAATTTTTGTCAGTTACTAAAATCTTAATATTCACTAGTGTAATAGGAATACCATTTCTTCAAATACAACACCTTTAACTTAAATTATTCATAAAATCTTACAAACTTTACTTATGAATTATTTAATTATTTATAATCATTGAAACTTTTTGTGTAATTATATATATATATATATATATATATATATATATATACATGAAAAAGAGAGGAAAAGAAAGATCTTTATTGTCATATTTTACTGACAGTACGAAAATTAAACTGAACAATGTGTTAAATAACTATCGGTATTCAACAAATTATTAATTACTGATGCAATAAATTTACAGCCTTCATTTGGTTTGAATTGTAACCTCAATGTCAAAACATTGAATTTAATTTTAATTATTCAGTTTTTATTTTTCAGATGTATAATAGTTGTGAAAGCAAAAAGAAAAGTGTTCACCGAGCCATTTCAAAAGGCTTTGCATTTGCTCAACTGTATAACAAAAGTCCCTCACTCATACCACCTGGTGTTAAACCTTTGTGTGTTAAAACTGTGGTTACTGTTGAAACGAAAAAACCTGCCACCAAATCTAAAGGTAAGATGAGCTAGTTATATTGTTGTTTTCCAATGCTATTTTGAAATTTTAGTAATGTTATTTATCTATTTTCCATAAAACTCCCCTTCCCTTTTTAGTTGTATTATATCTTTTGTTGCCTTTTAGTCCTATAATTTATATTTTATTAATTTAAAAATGTGTCAAGTGATTTTTTTTAAGCATAGCTTATGGAAAATAGAAAGCTCATGAAATTTTGATTTTTAATCTAGAATTTTTTAAAATGAATTTACCTTATATATTTTGTTTTAGTCTAAAAGTATTTTAGCTTATTATATGTAGACATTCTGCTAACTACAACATTTGGTCTCTTTTTTTTTAATGGTTGCTTAGTTTGAAGTTCATAATTTAGTTTTTAAAACTGCACATTAATATTGAGATTTGGATAAAAAAATTTTAATCATTTAAATGTGTAATCTATCAATATTCTGCTCAGATATTATAAGAATTTTAAAAATGTGTTCGCATTTAGTTTTTATTTTAAATTTCAGTCATCAAGATTAAAAAAAAAAAAAAAAGGTCTGATACAGATTATGTGATAAAAGATACTGGAATGTGTTGCCATTGAATAGTCAAAAATAAATGCATATTATAATCATATCTATAATATGAATCTATCAATGCTAAAATATTTCCTCTGTATAATAAATGCTTTATTTTGTATATTGCTTATCTTTTAAATGAACAGTTTGAATCTAACTGATAATTTCTTTTTAATTTTATGAATGTATTTATAAATTTTTTTTGTGTGTATAGGAAAGTCGAAAGAAGATGGGTTTTTAAATGAAGATGAATTGAATGAATTCAAGTCTTATTTTGAAATTCCCAGGTCTGAAAATCCTTTGCTGGAAAATTCAGAAATAATTTGCTTGAAGGGTTCTGAAGCTCAGGTCAGTTTTCTTCTTCTTTTTCTATGTCTTAATTAATATTTATCTAGTATTAATGTTAACTATTGGAGGTCATAATATTGCTATCAACCACTAATATAAGATTTTAAAAAAAAAGAAGTTTGCTGTGATCTTTAATTTTCTTGTTTCTTCATTACATTCATCTCTATTAAGTATTTTATTCATTTATTTTCAGGAAAACAAAAATATCCAAGGTACTTCACCCAATAATATTCTTCATTCTAATCAACCAATTTTCTCTTTGTCAAATTGGCTTCTTTGGCAGACTACATCTCAAAGAACACATATGGTTTCTCATTCTTCAAAGACTTTGCTATTAACTGAGATAGTTGAAAGAATTAATTTTTCTTCAGAAAGGGATATTCAAAATGTAATTGGTGAAGAAACAATATATTCTTTAGAAACAATGAATTCGCTGGCAGTGGAAAATTTAAAACCTCCAATCGTCGATTTGTGCGATGATGAAAATATTGCCTTTGATTTCGATGAAACATTGCCAATTGAAAAAAATGATTTAGTGCATGTTACATCTCTTCAAGATTCTACTAAAGCAAAATCTCCTTTAATTACTAATTTTAGTAATCCAATTTCAACTGTAAGTGTTTCCAGTTCTACTGTTAATGAAAAGAGAAATTTATTGGAAAGGATGTTTGGTGTTCCTTCAATGAAATTTCCTGTTGAATTTCAAGAACAAGAATTGATGCCACCACCAGTTATATCAGATTCTGTAACATTTCAAAGTGTTTCTATTGAATCTACTGTCCCAAATAATTCTAAAAGCTGTTTGATATTAAATATTTTAAATAAAAAAATGAAAGCTCGATTAAAAAGAAAAACAAAGGAACTTGGTATCAACTTTGAAATTTCTTGCAAGAAGAATACAATTGCCACTTCTGTCACTGATTTATCAAAATTTAAGAGAAACACTCTGGAAATATCAATGAATGTTCCTAAAGCTGATGATGTGAGTAATTTGGAAACTGATAACAAACTGAATGAAACACTGCTTCCAAAATGTATAACTTTTGACATTGATTTTGATCCACCACAAATTATGGATAAGGATAATCATCTCCAAATTACTGATGAAGGTAATTTCTCTCAAGCTGTGACTTTTGATAATCATCAGAACACCATTCAAACCATATCAACTGATCTAAAAGAATCATTTGATATTGATTTTGATATACCAGATGTTATGGATGAGTATAATCACTATCAAGAGACTAATGAAAATAATCTTCATCAAATTGTTGATACTGATAATCATCAGGACAATATCGATAGCATATCTAATTATAGAAAGGGATCTGAAGAAACAACCTTTGCTGACAATCATCCAGACACTATTCAGGTCAAATCAACTGACTTTAAAGAATCATTTGATATTGATTTTGATGCTCCACAAGCTTTGGATGAGGATAATCATTTTCAAAAGCCTGTTCGAAGTAATCTTCACCAAGCTACTGATGCTGACTCTCACCAGAACATCAGTCAAACTATATGTATGGACAAAAAGGGATTGAGCAAAATTTTTCGACAAAAGCAGGAAGACAAAAATAATGTTCAGTCATTAGATGGTGATAGTTTTGAAATATTACAGCAGTTTTTTACTGATAAAAAAGATAAAAAACTAGAATCTTCCTTTACTTTGCCTTTGACTGTTAAAAAAATTATATTCGACAAAAGTAATGAAGCCCCAAAAAGTTCTCAAAGAAAAAGACCTATATTAAGAGATAAGAATATTTCTTTATTAAGGTCGGACAATAATAGATTTAAAAAGCTCTTAAGTGTATCACCTCGCTCTAATAAGCAAACAAGCGATGTAAGACAAGGAAATAACACTTCTAAAGTTCAAAATATGGGTAAAAAGAATGGAAGTGACAGTGCTACCAATATTACAAAAGATTGTAATGAAAATGAAGAATTTTCACAATATACTTTAACTCAATTACTGTCTTTGATTAATAGTACTGAAAGCAATGAAATTACAGGTAATAATAAAAACACTGCTAATACTTTAGGAGTACCTAAACAAAGCACTCCCAAGAGAAATATAAGTTCAGACGATGAGATAGAACCTACACCTCCCAAAAGAAGAATCCCTTCAACATCTAAGTTCTTTTACCGAAGTAACAGTTTTAACTCGGATTCAGACTCTGTTCATAAAAATAATGCGCCAAAAGATAAATTAGAAATTCTTTCTTGCCCACCAACTTCTTTCAACATTTCATTTGATTTATCTGATATGCAGTCTGCACAGAAACATGGAATTGATACAGCTGCTAGTAAGCAATTGGTATGCTCTGATAGTACGAAAGAACATTTGCAAAATACCAATCAAAAAGCTCCTGAAATATTTAGAGTAGATTTCAGTAATGACGATTTATCAAAAGAAAAGACAAACACATCATTTCCTGTTGAAGATCGACAATGTAAACTAAATAACAAACAGATGACAGCAAAAGAGCGAAATCTTTGTGAAATGAAAATTTTATTCAGTCCTAAAAATTATATATCAAATATTTCTTTTGATCTGTTTGATGTGGATTCTCCAAAGTGTGAAAGCAGTAAAGAAACTCTCAAACCATTTGAAAATCTGAACAAAGCCAATAGGATTTACCTAAACGGGCGATCTAGGCTTCATGCATCCAATTCCACTTCCATAAAGGCCAAAGTTAGCAGTTTCTTTGATTTTCCTGATAAGAAAATTACTGAATGTGGTAATAACAAGCTTGAACACTCAGTTCTAGATAAAAGCAACTGTAAAGATGAAAGCAAGCCTTTTCAAACAAATATTTCAAATAACCCAACTAATGCTTTATCAAATATTTCATTTGATTTGTCTGATATGCAGTTTCCTCAATTAGATGAAAAAAAGGATGATAATGTAAAGAACTGTGTTAAGCCTGAAAACCCTTCACCAATCAATATATATGATGAAAATCAAGATAAACATTCTTCTGTCTTTGAAAATGCAGCTGCTGAAAACATATTTTTTGATATTTCTTTTGATCTCCCAGATTTACAAGATGTTTCTTCTCAAAAAGAGTTACCAACTGGGTGTGATAACAATGTTACTAAAAATATTGTATCGGATGCTTTTGAAGACTTTTCAAAAAATTTACAGTTCAGCAAGAACTCATTGATTTCAGATAATTGTCCATCAAAGAATCAAAGCATATCTTTGAATAATGACACATTAAAAGTATCTTCAAATTCTAGTAAAAGTTTCCAAAATTTCCTGTCAAAAACTGCATCAATAACTCAAAATTCAAATAATGGCAAAACTGCAAATAAAAATATATTTAATAAATTCATTGTTAATGATTTGGACTTAGCGAATTCAGAGGACTTTATTATGCCTCAAAAATTAAATTATAAAAAGAATAAAATAATTTCTGCTGAAGCAAATGACAAACAAAGGAACTGTTTAGAAATAAGGAATAGTAACTCAAAAAATTCAAATCCAGAAACATTCTCTAAAACTTTCAAATATAAACGAGTAGAAAATGTAACATCTGAGTATTCAGTTAACAAAAAGGCAAATAGTAACTTCAAAAAACCTTTGAACAAATTATCTAGAACTTCTACCAAATCTAAAAAGAAAAAAACTAATACCAAAAATGATTTACTGCTTTCACAAGCATCTGTTTCTGGTTCTGATTCTTCTGGTGGAGATGATGAAGATCTTGATTTTTTGGAAGAAAGTTTTATTGATGATAATACTGTTTTGGAAAGTCCCCCAAATCAACACTGTATGTATTTAGAATCTGTGAAAAATGTTGCTGGTCTACCACAGAAATACAAATTAAAAGCTACAGAAGGCTGGGATAATTCTGGGCCTGTTGATGAGGGTTGCTCCAAATATTTGTTAGATAGTTTTTGTGTTGACGATGAAGAAGTGGTATATAGTAGCTCCGATGATGAATTAGAAATTGGAAGAAAAAAGACCAAGACAAATAAAGTCGGAAAGAAGCGCAAACGTATTATTACATTAAATGAGAGTAGTTCTGATGAAGAACAATTTGTTAAAAAGATAAAACTCCCTGAAGAAGAAGAATCTATGAAAGAAATGACACCTATTTCTAGCAATGAACATAAGCCAAAATTTTGCAAAAAAGTCAAACAAAAATTCATTACTAGTTCAGATGAAGATGGGGAAGTACCACCTCCAGAGAAACATCCCAAGGAACAATTTAATGGAAAGGTCAATGCTGAGTTTCCTGTTAAATCAACAAATTCTGAAACTGAATTAGTTGAAAAGAATCATGATCTAAGTGATACTGACCTTAACTGTGCAAATTTTTCATTTGATTTAGAATGGAATGATGTCATTTCTCCTTTACAATTTCCTGTCAATAAGTGTGATGAAATAATAATGCAAAATGAATCAAAAAGTGATCCTGTGCCTTCTACAGCAAATATTAGAGATGAAACTTCGATTTTCAGACACCAAGCAGTTTCAGTTAATTCCCATGTATTTACAACTAGTAACAATTTACAAAAATTTTCAAATAAGAATCCTATTTCTTCAGTTGTTCCTTCCATGAGTATTCTAACTCCATCATCTGCTGTTATTTCTGATAATTTAAAGAACTCCATTGTAAATACATTTTCATCTACTTCTGTTTCTGCAAACAATATGATTAATAAATTTGATTCTAATAAAACTATTTTAGTTGATTCTCGCGAATTAGCCAGTGGCAAACCTGTGATCTCTGCTCTTCGAAACAAATATGGAATGAATCCTGTTGTAATGCAACTGTCTGCAGCTGACTATATTATCAGTAACAAAATTGCTGTTGAACGCATTTTAGATTCCTATTTTCCTAGTTCTGCAATTCCATTAAAGATTATAGAAAAAGTTAAAGCTATGAGTGAACAATATGAGAAATCTTTTGTGATAATTGAAACTGACAGTCGCAAGCGTTCCATGGGTTTTAACAAATCCAGTACTAAATATTTGCAATTTTCTGTGCATATTTGTCATCATCCTTCCGTAAAAGTGCTTTATTCCAACTCTGTAGATGAGACTTGTAATCTTCTTCATAGCTTATATGAAAAGGAGAAACAAAAGAGCTTACATATCAATGTACCAGTTGCTTTAAATTCATCTAGTCAAAAATTATTTAACTTTTATAATAGTTTGCCTCATGTGAGTCCAGTATGTGCTCTTAATTTCACATATTATTTTCCATCTGTCAATGGATTTTTTAAAAGTTCGGCAGAACAGTTGAAAAAGGCAGGCTTCATATCTTCACATAAAGCTAAAGCTATAATACAATATTTGAAAAGTGAATTATTGTTTGATGCTTATTCTTGATCTAATTAATCTATCGGTACTTATATTTATTTATTAGAACTATGGCCTCAAATTGAATAGTACATATAAAAAGAAGAAAAAAAATCACCTACTTTAAAATTCTATTTTATATTTTTAATTATCATAATTTGAAATGTGAACATGAGAATTTTATTCAATCACTTTTTTTTCTTTCCTATAACCTTAATTTATAGTTTCTGTTTGTAAATATTGTTTTTAATGTTGTATATAACTTCTATCTTTATTGACAACAGCTATGTTAAAGTTGAATATTTAAATCAAAGTTGCAAATTGATTGCAGTTTCAAATTTTGTAGAAGCATGAACCTTCAGTCCACTTTTAAAATTAGAGACATAATTTAAAAAGATGTATTTTTCAGTTTATTTTTATTATTAAAATCAGCATTCATAAATACTGAGTAATGGCAGTTTTTGCTAAGTTTTAATGGTTTGCAATATGGGGGATTAGAATATCAGTCTTATTGTACAATAAAGCAACAAGTAATTCAAATGAATTTTAATATGAGCCAGAACAAGTGCCAGGTTAAATGTTTTGTTTTAATTTTAGATATGTTACATTTGAATCTCATTAATTTAATTCTTCAGTTGGTAGAAATAAATTTTCATGGTTTTTTTAAATTTTGAAATCGCCATATACTGTTCCACTAAGTTCTTCCTCATTAGCATTAAGAGCTGCACTTCTTTTGATCATAAATTATTTTACATCAGTTGTGTTAATTTCTCAAAGTTTTGTTATTGCTACATTTGTCTATGTACTAAAATTTTCAATATTAATGTTATATAACTAATACTGAAATTCAGCCTTTTAAAAAAAATAATACATTAATATATCTGATGAAAATTTATTTATTTATTGAAAGAAACTGTATTGTATCATATTTATTTTGTGTGTGTAGCAATTAACAAAAAGAATTTAAAAAAAACTATACATTATTTAAAAACCTTATTTGCCACTCTTATTGTTGCTTTATCTTTACTTAATCATCATTCAAGGATTTTTTTTATTTGAAGGATTTTAAAAATTTGTGATGAAATTAATTAAACAATCTTATCATCAAGCATGGTATTTAAAGTGTTAAGATTCTTCTGCTTATATGCAAAAGAAATTTGTCATTTCAAATGTATTTTGTGTTTATGCTTATTTATTCTGTACATAAAATACACTTATTTGTATTTGAATATTGTTGTGTTTATGATTGAATTGATATAACGAATTTATGAAGAATAAATTATTTTTGTACGTTGTTGATTTTGCAAGAGTTTCTTTGCAGTATATATATATCATTAACAAAATTAATTAAAATCATAAAATTCCTGAAACATGAACAGTAATTATTATTGGTTAATAAGTTTCTTAATTGGAAATTAAAGCATTTTGTTATTATAATAGATTTTAAAAAAATAAAAAACTCCAAACAAATGAAACATTTCTTAAAAAATAATTTTTACCGGACTTTTCAAGTTGTATATAACAGAGTAATTAAATAAATAATTAATATTACATTATATTATAAATATTTAATTATACATTATGTAATAATGGTAATATATGAAAATGCTTTATTATGGTCTCTAATATTTTACAATTCATAGAATTAGTATTTTTTACAAATTCATTTATTTGATAACTAGTCTAAAAATATTCTTTAAATTGACCTGTTTTTGCCCCTTCTCTCTAGAGGTGCCAGATAATTACCTTGTCTAAAAACTTCCTTTGTTGGAATGTGGGCTTTTATAACTCCATAAGTTATTCAGAAAGGAGGGGGAAGTAAGAAAATGTTTCCTTTCTTAAGCATTTCAGTAGTAATGTGTGAGAATTCTTTTCATTTTTGTAAAAAAAAAAAAAAAAAAAAAAAAATCTCTGTTGTTTGATTTTGAAGCCAGTTTAAAACTTAAATATAACTAAATTTCAGAATTCTTATTAAAAGTGTTCTTACTCTGTATGGAAAGACAAGTTGAATCTTCATATCTTGATCATCAACAGTGTGGGGGGGGGGCAGAATAAAATAGTAGCGAATGAAAATGATTTGAGTTTTACTTCAATAATGAAAAGTATTGTAAAATTATTTTAACATATTTTTTTAATAATTAAGATCCGTAGAGCGCCAACACAGACACACATTTATTTTTATTATTAGAAGAAATTGAAATTCTTGAAAGCAATATGGGGGAGTATTTATGTATTTATATAATTTTTCTGTTTTGAATATGGAAGTAGGGACTAAATCAATCATGAATTAGATTTTCAAGATGCAGAAGCATGTTAAAGGTCACTATTTGGCTGTCATGGTGGATTTTGGCATCACTACATTGTTTGAGATCTGTGTTTTAATAGTTGATTGAGTTTCACATTTCAATCCAATATTTCATCTTAATTATTTATATCAGTGTATATATGTGTATGTGCGTGTGCAATGATATTGCTTAATCTAATTTAAAATTTACTTTAAAGAACTCATTTTTATTTGAAATTAGCCCATATAAGCTTCATTTTAAAATGTTCTCTTATTTCCTGATCCAGTTTCCACTTTTTAATTAATTTTACATGCACTCTGTAAAACTGTTCACTTCAGCATTTTCCCATGCTCCAAATGAAGGGATAAAAATCCCTAACGTTTATTACATTTTTTTAAAGATGCCTAAATTTCCCTATCCTAAATCTACACGTGTCAAAGAAATTCCTATCAAAATCTCAGTAAAACCACCAGAGGGAAAAATTTCGATCTCTTTTGCTCTTGTGTCGCGATGTAGACCGACCTATTTCTTGCCGGTTATTCTTTGTATGTAAATTATACCTCCCGGGATAAAGTAAATCGTTTAAAATTTTCAAACGTTTCTTCTTGGCCACGCATCTGCCAAAAATATTTTACGTAAACAAATACATACGTATGTGTGCGTAATCTAAGTTTGCAAATGAGCGTCCGACAGACAAATTTGATATTTTATTTTAATTTATTTTTCCACGCGAGGATATAATTGATACAGAAAAATAACGATGAAACTCTTCTGCCCGTCGGATATTTATATTAAATAGTCAATCTTAATATAGTAATTAATATTAAATATAATAATAAATATATGTAATAATAAGTAATATTAAATATAGCTCTATTATTTTGATATTAAATAGTCACTTATAGTAACAGATGAAATGATTTCATTGAGTGATTTTCAATTTTGAATTAAAATCCTTTTTGAAAGTATCATGTTTCCTTAAGTTATTCTATTCGTGTGTACCTTTTTAGCAGTTTTCTATTTTTTCCACTCCATTCAAATTATATTACATTAATTTGAGTGAATTGTTCTAACATATTAAATTTGCCTGTTTGAATGATTTATCAATCCAATCGATAATTTCAATAGTTACATAAAATGCAAATTCATTATAAACTCTTTTGTAAGGAATGAGAATTTATTTAAATGTGATGAAATCCTTTTTCCTTTGTCTAAATTTTATAAGTAGCAATTTTTTCTTCTTTTTTATATACTAGATTATGTTCTTTTCTACTTAAAATGATATATTTATATCAACTTTTTAAAAAAAATCAAGAACTTTTACATTTTATGCTACCAAAATTACAGCGGTCATCATTTTCATGTTCGATTTATAATTTTGTAATTTTTTTCATAGTTTAATTTTTTTAATCATAATTTTAAACAAGAAATGCAAAGCAAATGTTTAAAACGCTACAACTAAATGTGTTATGCTCTAATTATAAATGCCCGTGTAAATTTTAATAAGACTTAAATTTTTTTCTGTCGATTACCTACTTTAATTAATTACCATATATATTAACTTCCACTCCTATTCTTTGACTATATTCCGTCAGTTATTCTTTTTGAAATAATGAAAGATGTTCCTTCTACCACTTCCATAAATACTGTTACAGAAAATTCCGCTAAAATCGAAGACAGGTTCGCCTGTAGTGTGTGCGTGGTGGCACAGTCAACAACCTCAATAACAAATAACGATGTCTATTAGCGCGAAAGCTGGGATACGCACCAATTAAGAAGACGACCAAACATAGCCATGGCGTACACAAGCAATAAGCAACAGCACTTCTTAACAAACAGCAGAACGTAAGAAGCACAAACAATGATAAGCAACTCAGAGCTCTCAGGCAGAGAACTCGTTCAACTGCACTGGCGGAAAAAAAAAAAAAAAAATATCCCAACACCAAGAAGGACTTGTGCTAGATAAACAAAATTGGTAAGCTAGCGCCACACGTTATTTACGTATCAGTTTGCTTTAAATGCGTGCTGTTAAGTTCGTGAGCGTTATTTATCTTTGAAATCTGACGTATTGAGTTTGATGTTAGCCAAGAATGTCTTTAAGAGCACGAAGAAGCCATTATCAACTGCTCTCCGAGTTTGAACGAGGTCATGTAATAGGGCTACGAGAAAGTAGATTTTCTTCCCGCGATATTGCAGAAAGACTGGCCGGAATGTATCCATTGTAAATGATTGTTGGGAGCACTGGTTAAGGGATGGGCTGCCTCAAGAAGGCCGGGTTCTGGGTGGCCAAGTGGCACTATTGAGAGGGAAGATCGCCTTATTCGGCGTACGGCTGTGGCGCATCGTACTGCGTCTACGGCAGAAGTTCGAGCTGCGTTGATACCACAGTGACACAACGAGCGTCACTGTGCCAGGCGTCCTGTAGCTTGCATTCCACTGACTCCAAGCCATTGCCGTTTGAGACACCAGTGATGTCAAGCCAGAGCTCATTGGAGGAGATCTGATGTGTTTTCTGGTGAAAGCATATTCTGCCTTGGTGCCAGTGATGACCGTGTGTTGGTCAGGAGCAGGCCAGAGGAACTCTGCAATCATATTGTTTGCAGCCTAGACTCACTGGACCTACAACTGGAGTCATGGTCTGGGGAGCAATTTCCTATGACAGCAGGAACACTCTCGTGGTTATCCCAAATACACTGACTGCAAATTTGTACGTCAGTCTGATAATTCAACCTGTTGAGTTGCCATTCTTGAACAGTATTCAACTGGAAGTTTTCCAACAGGATAACGCTCACCCTCATACTGCTGCTGTAATGCAACGTGCTCTATAGAGTGTCTACATGTTACCTTCACCTGGAAGATCACCATATCTGCCTCCAACTGAGCACGTATGGGATATCGTTGGATGTGTGGTGAATAGCATATAAGCCAGTTAACAACTACGCTACATGAGCGTACGCTTTTTTATCCTGGTTTTGCTACTAGATTGCAAACCACAAGGTCCTAGGTTCTATCCTAGAACATCTCAAACTGCTTCATTGGTGACCTCGGACAATGAACCTTCATCCTTCCTACAGCTGTTGTGGTGCCATCTATCCGCAACCAAAGTCGTCAGGCTCACTTGACGCAGCAACCACTCACTCACACACTCGTTACTCAACTGGGTATAGGCTCATTTAGACAACAGCTCAATACATCACCACTCAACAGCTATATCGTTCGTCTTACCTCCGACTCACTGGAAGGAGAGTAATTATGAAGAAGGCACGTGCCTGCCACGAGAAGACCTTGGGGAACCCCACGACCATCTGAGAACCCTCGTATAGCGGCAAAGAAGAAAGAAGAGGATCACAAAGAAGCCACGTGCCTGCCACGAGAAGGCCTTGGGGAACTTCACGACCACCTGCGAACCCTGTTCCAGCCGGTTCTTATCTCTAGATCAACCTCCCAGACGGACGAGAATGAAAGTCGAATTGCTGACCAGCCAACGCCTTACTAACCCTTCCCAACCCCTTAAGTACCTTAAATTAGTAAATTTGTCTATCTTTTTTCTTTTCATTTTTTTCTTTTTTTTTTCATTTTTTTTTCATTGTTAATTCACAAGTTACTAAAAACTCTAATTCACTCTGCACTACATTATTATGTTATATTATGTTTTGCACAGATAATTTCAATAGCATTTTCTAGGGAGCGGAGATTATAGGCTGATCGCCCAGGCTCTCCATCAAAATCTACTATTCTGGTGGAAGGAGAGTACTGTGGTGAATAGCATATAAGCCAGTTAACAACTACGCTACATGAGCGTAGGCATTTGTATCTTGGTTTTGTTACTGGATTGCAAACCACAAGGTCCTAGGTTCTATCCTAACGCATCTCAATTCGCTAAAGATGACAACTCCAGCATCATCCTCAGTCGGCACTAACCGTCCCAGAATTGACAGAACCAGTACAAAAAGCATGGAATTCCATAGCAAAAAGTGACATTCGGTACCTGTATGACACAATGCATGAACTTTTGCAGGCTTGTATTCAAAATTCTGGAGGGTACACCGGTTATTAATGTAACAACATTTCACATTTGAAATACATTTTTTTAGCTTAAATTAACCTGTGATCTTGAAAATTTGAGCAATTAAACATGTTAACTAGACAGATACATTGTCTAGTTAACATGTCATTATTCTACAATAATTTTTTCTTGGTGTTGGGATTTTTTTCCGTCAGTGTATTAACTAATGCTGAACTCAAATGACTGACTATAGCTCGGTCTTGTGGCATTTTAAAGTCACCGAGACAGGATAGAGAAGGTTCTCGAAAAATCACTTTAAATCGGGTCCTAATGGCCAAAGTTTCTGGAGATTCTAAAATCTTCCATTTTGCTGCCACGTTCAGGGCTTATTGATCCGGCATCCGTACAAATGGAACTATCTGTCAAATTGCTTTTCAAACGATGGAACTATGTGCGCAGTGAAGTCACATTACAAATTTTTAACAATACTGATGAAGAATACTTCATTTTAATCACATCATTTTCACTTTTGTTTATGTTGGCGAGTTATAACAAACAATACAATTAATATGATTTCTTTCCATGCAAAAATAAATACAACCCACAGTTATATGGAAACGCTTGGCAAAAAATAACTGAGATAAATTATCTGGAATTGAAATTTGACTTGCATTTGCTTGAAATTGAAGTCCGCTTTAAAATGGATTGTATTCTAGGAACAGTGTAACAAAATTACAGTAAAATTTTTTAAAAAACACTTTTGTAATAAGTGTTACAATTAACACTTATACAATTGTGTTTTGTGTAAGTGTTATAATTAAACACTTTTAACTGAAACAGTTTTGTAATAATTTTTTTTCTTAAAGTTGATATATTGAGAACTGTAACATTTATTCCTCTCAAGTTCTTAGAGAATAAACCGATGGAGAAGCTTAATAAACAATAAATACAATTGATAATGAAGCGTGGGGGGAAAACCATTTTTCAATTGTCTAATCAATACTTTCATGTGAAAAGAAACTGGGTAGCTTTTTTTTTAATTTCCATGCAATAATATTGTAGCTTTTTAATTGCTTTAAATGAGTTCTTCAAGTATGCATTAACTTGTTAAAGAAATCAGTGTCTAAATATTTGAGATCCTGTATTCAGCGTTATAATTATGCAATTGAGGAATGTATTTTTTTTTTCTTTTTCAATTACTCTTTATGACAAACACTGTATAATTCCATGTGCATCTAAATTTTAAATAGATTTTGGATAAAGATTGGCATCTTAATAAAACAATGATTAGATTGTTTTTTTTCATAGAATAGTCATAAAAAAGCGGGAGTGGTCTCTCTAAAACTTTCTCGCAATTCTACCATGAATGCCTTGCATGGCAATGGCATGCAATAGTAACGAAATATTAATCTTTGACGTGAATTGAACATTTTTATTGAATCCGTCGTTTGATCCTTAGCGAGTGTTTTTGTGATTATTCCCTGGCATGTGATTAATAATACCCAAAAATCACATTTGTGCTTAAAACGCGTTTTTCCCAAACGATTGAAACAAAAATGTGACATAAAACTACAATTGTAGTCACAAAATCAGATACTAATTTGATATATTTTGATAAGTCTTTACATTTTCGAATTATCGCGTTTACATGTTTCTGAACGTACAGACCGATAGACGGTCAACCCCTTTTTTGTATTTGTCTCAATATTTGTAGGTGCCTATACTAAAGATGCTAAATATGTATACTGAATCTCATCTATCTAGCTCTCTTCAGTTTGTAGTTATATCTGAACAAACAGATTTCGTCAAAGGATTGCACTCAAAATTTGATAGAAATCTACAAATTTGCTCTTAAGTCCGTCCGTCTAGCTCAAAGCGTTTTAAGTTATCTTTATCACAAAAAGACAGACGGACATTTTCCATAAATATACTTTTTGAACTCAGGTGAGTCTAAAACGCGGAGATTCATCATAATCTCGAGTTAGAATTTTTGTCGATTGCAATGCTTTCTCTATACATATACGAAAAAGTAAAAACTCTCGTATACGTATTATGAAAAAGTAAAAACTCATTTTAAAAAGATATTAGCTTGCAATAGGGGAAAGCTATTAGCTTGCCTGGAGGGAATCTCTTAACGATAAAAGCACGTGCCTAAAAATGAAGAAAAGAAGTTGAAATTACAAATCTAATTGTTTTTGAATCAAAAACATTAGTTTTTAAGTCGAAATATAAACATATAAATAAATGTATAGAGAATCTAACTTTTAATTTGTTCATTTTTCATATCTTACTATTACATAAAAGAATAAGTTTGTAGTGCATACATTTACAAAATATTTTCTCCATATTTCTTAAAGCAACAATCGCATCTTTCCTACATTCTATTTTGTTTGTGTCAGAAGAATATTACATTTTTGTTCGTGCATGCAAGTTTATTTGAATCCGACTTGAAAAACATTTGAATTCCTGCTCATTGTTGCAATCCTTATTTAATCAATCCTTATTATCTCCCCAAAACTTTCTCATATACTCTCCAATAAAGATGTTATACCAGTGAATACCTTACATGACATTAGTGTAAATTAATTACGAAATATTAACCTTTGGCGTGTTTTTAGCATTTTTACTGAATTCGTCTGTCATTCTTGGCGATTAATCTCTGGCATAGGGTTACTAGCATCCGAAAATAATAGAATCAGTATTTTAGATGCTTATTTTCCAATTGATTAAAATCAAATTTTGTTAAAAAGCTATATTATTAAACACAAAAAACCTGAGCAAGTTAAATATATTTAACTCTTTGTGTTTCTGATTTATCGCATTTATATGTTTCTGAAAGTACAGATTGACAGACGGTCAAACCTGCATTGGATTTGGCTCAAAATTTGACAGATATCTACAGTATAGACTAATAATTTGCTCTCAATGGTAAAATGTGTGTGTGCCGAATTTTATCCATCTTGCTTTTTCGTTTTGTAGTTATCATGTTAGCTTATATTAGACAGATTTCCTCTGAACGGATTTTGCAAAAACTGTTATGGAAATCTATAAATATAGCGTAAAATTTCATCCGCCTAAGTCAAAGCGGCTTTGACTTATCTTTGTCACAGACAGACAGACGGACATTTTCAAATCTCGAACGAAAATTTCGAATCCCAATTTTTTTTGACGATTACTGTTATTTCTCTATACTACATATTAAAAGCAAGTAAAAATTCTTTTAGGTAGATAACTATGTATATGGTAAGGAACATAGTATTTGAAAATCGAATTTCTGTTTTAGATGCGTTTTTCCCCACCAATTCAAGCAAACATTTAACATAGAACTACGAATGTAGTCGCAAAATCCCATATCAAATTTGATAGATTTAAGTCATTGCGTATCAGAGCTAATCGCGTTTACATGTTTCTGAAAGTGCAGACAGACAGATGGTCAACTCCTAGTTGGATTTGGCTCGAAATTTGATGGATGTTAAATCTATTTTGATAACACTGTTGATGTTAAATCTATGCCCCATACTTTATGTAGCTCTCTTAGCTTTGTAGTTATCGTGTTAACTTATATTCGAACAGTTGGACAGATTTCGTCTGAACGGGTTTTGCACAAAATTTTGTGGTGAATAGCATATGGACCAGTTAACAACTCTTCTACCCGAGCTATTGTTTTGGTATAATGGTTATGTTACTGGACTGCGAACCAGAAGGCTTAACCAGTAAGCATCCCAGGTTATATCCTCACTCATCCTGAATATCGCTAAATTGGTGACCTCTGACGATGAACTTTCAACCTTTGTACAGCTGTTGTGGCGCCATCTACCCGCAATCAAAGTCGTCACATTCACGTGACGCAGCATCGGCAACCACTCACCCACACACACTCGTTGCTCAACTAGGTACAGGCCCATTAGACAACAGCTAAAAATACATCACCACTCAACAGCCATATCGTTCGTCTCACCTCCGACTCACTGAAGGGAGAGTCTGTGGTGAATAGCATATAAGCCAGTTAATAACTACGCTGCACAAGCAATTGCTTTTGCATAATGGTTTAGTTACAATGCAAACCACAAGATCCCAGGTTCTATTCTCGCACATCACATACCACCAAAATTTAACAGAGATCCACTAATTTGGTGTAAAGACCGTATACCAAATTTCATTCGTCTAGCTCAAAGAGTTTTTGTATTATCTTTGTCACAGACAGATGTCTATCTGTTTATGACAAAAGTAACTAAAAAAACCCTTTGAGCTAGATGGATGAAATTTGGTATTCAGTTCAGTTTCCCTTCACATAGTTGAATTTCTATCAAATTTTGAATATGATTGATTCAGAATACGTCTGTCTGACCAGCTGTCCGATTATACGTTATAACACAATAACTGCAAAACAAAGAATTAGATTGAAAAAAAATCGGTACACAGATTTAACACCTCGAATGTAGACATCTGTCAAATTTTCAGCCTATTACAATGGGGGGGTTAACTGTCTCTTGGCCTGTATTTTCAGAAACCTGTAAACGCGATAATTCAAAAATACATGGACTTAATATATCAATTTTAATACGCAATTTTATAACTACAA
>JAPMOR010122344.1:84695-145704 GCA_026543865.1 Argiope aurantia | reverse complement strand
ATGCTATTAACCGTATGCCAGGGATTAATCGTCAAAGTGCTCGCCAAGGACCACAGGACAGATTCAGTAACAATCCTAAAATCAAGCCAAATGCTAAAATTGCGTAACTACTGTACACTAGTGCAATCCAAGACATTATCCAGGACAACACCTTTATTAAAGAGTATGTGAGGAAATTTTGAGAAGACCACTCACACTAATTTTTTGAATTTTTTGAAGAATAGAAGAAAATGTTACGATCACATGTTTACCAAACAAAGTTTCAAAACGGCGATAATTTTAGGGTAATGATTTCATTTAATGTAAGGAAATCAGACATACAATAATTATAAAATATTAGCTTTTGCATGAATTTAGAATTTTTATTGAATCTATTGCGTGATCTTTGGCGAGATTTTTGGTGATTAATCGCTGGCATGCGCTAAAAAGCCTTCAAAAATCGAATTTGTGTTTTAGACGTTTATTTTCCAACCGATTGAAATAAAAAACAACTCAGAACTGCACTTCGCAACCGACTCATATAAAAATTTGACGCAGAACTGGAATTGTAGTCACAAAATCCCATATCAAATTTGATATAATTAAGTTTTTGTGTTTTTGAGTTATCGTGTTTACATACTACAGAAAGTATAGACAGAGAGATGATCAACGACTTGCTAGATTTGGCTAGAAATTTGACAAGTGACTACATAATAGATGTTAAGTCTGTACACCGAATCTTATCTATTTAGCTTTCTTTGTTTTGCAGTTATTGTATTAACTTATATTCGAATAGCCGGACAGACGGAATTCCTCTTAATAGATTTTACTCAAAATTTGATAAAAACCTGCAAATTTGGTGTAAAAACAGCACACCAAATTTCCATCGTCCAGCTTCTCAAAGCCTTTTTGAGTTATCTTTGTCACAAACAGACTGAAAGACATTTTCCAAAACTGTGTTTTTCGAACTCAAGGAGGTCAAAATATCTGGTTTTGAGATCTCCTTGAATTTTTTGAAGATTACTATATTTTCTCTACTGCGTATATGAGAAAGTAGATTTGTTTTCACCCTTTTTTTATAAAATCTGAAAAATTGTATTTTCTCTGTTACTAAACGTTTTGGAAATTCTGAAATTTAATTAAATCCTTTTGAAAATTTTTTTCACCCAGTTACTGGAGTAATTTTTAGAAATAAAACAAAACTTCAGTACTGAAAAAGAAATAATGTAAGGAATTCACGCCACTAAACATGGACTCGTGCTATTGTTTGTTCATATCTTTAGAGTTTTCGATTCGTCTTGCCAGATTCGGTTGTTTTGTTTAATTCATCGGTATTCACCGATTTTCTGAAGTGTGATTTTGTTTAGATTTTAGATTTATTAATTTATTAAAAGCTGTTTGTGTCAGTTGTGTGTTCTCAAATTTTAATCAAAGAAACTACTATTTCTCAAATAATAAACATTAAATTTAATTAATTATAATGAAGATAAATATTTACCTTTATGGTGATTAATTATTGATTGAATTATCTATATCTCATCTTCAAGTATACTGTTATATAAAAATGCATTAATTATTAAATTTTTTTATGTTTCAATACAATTTTGCTGGTTAAAAATGTGAAATAATTTTGTGTAAAAAGTATATTGAATAAAAAGTAAAATTAAAATTGATTTCATGTATTAATTATGTTCATGAGAAATTAATTTCATGCATTATATGCCATTTTATTGCAGAAATCTCTTTAAAGTATTTTTTATAAATTTTTGGTTTCATTGTAACTTTCTGTCTTCTCTCTCTCTTTTATATTCCACAATCTTTTTGTCATAACATATGTTTTTTGTCTCTCGAATGACAGGTAAGTATTGAAGTTTGTTTTCTTTACAAGAGGTCATCAGTTATATACAAAATATGTAGTTATTTGATAGTATATAATTCGAGCCATTCATTTTTATATTAATGAATTAGAGGGAAAGTAATTTTTCCACAACTTTCCATTTGCTCTTTATTCTCATGCAGTGAATATTTTATAACTTTATATAAAAAGAATATTTTCTACATTTGTGCTTGGATTTATCAACTTATAAAAGCTTCATATCCTGTGTCCATATTTTAAAAAAAAAGTCAAAAATATTAATAAAATGTGGATAAAGCAGTAATAAGCTGAAGAATTTAATTTCTTTAAAGAAATTTTTTTCCCAGTTATTATTATTCTTTTTAAAATTTTTGCTTTTGGTGTAGCACATGTACTATTGTTTTTTTATCTTTGATTGCATTGTAAAGATTTTAATTTTCACCTTTTTTAATTAGCATTACTAATTTCAGGACATCTTACAAGTTTGCTAAAATTCAAAATGATTTTGAAATAGGCAAACATTTACATATATTTATTGAAAGTAGTATTAGTTATCCGGATATGAAATTCAAATTTATATTCTTATGAATGAGAGAACTTTTTATTTTTATTTTGCCAAAATGAATTGTTGCTTGATTATTGATAGTGGACTAAATTTAATTGCATGAATTATAGTAAAAAAATATTAATTAATGAACTATTAGAATATTTTCCTAAAGAAGACAACCAACATTAAATTATAACATTAATTAAAAAAAGATCATTTATATGATATCTAACATTAGTAAATAACATTTAAAACAATAAATAAACCAAATTTTTATATTTCATCAGGGTTTTTTTTTGTATTTGTTTAAAAATTAAAATAAAATATAATTTATCTGTATCAAATTATTTGACTATTTGTTAAAAATTTTTGATGCTATAAAAAAAGTTATGAACATTCTAAGTGTCCCGGATATATAATATTATACGCTGTTTTTACATTAGTTTTTTGCTTTCATATTATTGATAAGCATAGTTTTTCCATTTTACCAGGAAATCTTTATTCTGATTATTTTAGTTTTTTTTTTTTATGTAACTTGTTTTGTTTTAAAACATAGTTTTCAAAAAAATTGTATTGAAGAATATATGAATTATCAGAACTTAAAATGTTTATGACTGATGAATAATTTATATTTATAACTTAAAGCCATTAAATATTTTTAGTTCAATGCATAAATATTTTTTAAAAAATTTTCTTTGTGGAGTTGTAAATCTCAATGCATCTGGCATTGTGCATGCATGCTAAGAAAAATTTTAATTTAGGAAAATCTTAATCTAGCACTTGAATATTATAAAAAGAATATTTGTAATAAGATTATGTTAATTGTATGTAGTAATTTTATATTATTACCCAGTATTGTCACTTTTAATGTGCAAACAGTTTCCGTAAATTTTAGAAACATTTAAAAATTTTTTAATTTTTTTTTATTTTTATACGTTTTTTTTAAAATTAGTATTTATGATATTCTATTAACGAATAATCTATTATATATGGATAATACAATTTCCTTTCAGTTGTTCAGTAAAGTAAGTATATGGATGCCACATTTTGAATCATTATTTAAAATTAAAATTTTAAAGTTCAAAATTTGGAAGTTTTTGCTCTATGCATATGAGCTTACTGAAACTTATAAATGTACAAGTATATTAAAATACATGATTATAGACCTTTAATAATCCAAGACAGTTTTAAGAACTGTTTTATTATCAAAGGTTGTTTTTATGTATATAATTGTAAAAATATGGTACTTGCTAATTAAAGGTGTAGGATTCCTGATTCAGTGATAATATTATTGTCTTTATTTTTTTCATCTTTAATTTTGACATCATTTATATAAACTTTTAATATTAGTTTATAGATTTGTATATTTTGCATTATAACATGCACTGAATTGTCTTCTCATTTTGCATACATTGGTTTGATTGCATTTTAAATTAAAATAAATAGGTCACACAATTTATTGAACTTATTAATTGTTGTATCATTAAAATATTTATTTTGTCTTTTTCAGATTTTGCTACATTAATGTCATGCTTATGATATTTTAAAATCATTTTCAAAAATCTGCTTAAATATGTTTGTTGATTAATAGATGTACTAGATAATAGTTTGTAGAATAGTGGGAAAACTAAACTAAAATTTGCAATTATAAATATTTTGATTTATTTCAATGATTTAATACATATTATTGTCACATCTGAAGTTATTATTCATTCTAGACCTCACAAATAGTTTTTTTTAGTACTATAGACAGTTAAAATAAATCATGCAGATCAGATAATAATTATTAAAAAGTTAATTTATAATAAATTCCAACTTTTATTTTCAAAGCAAAATGCTGTTTTTCAATTATTTTACAGTATATATAGTTAAATATGTCATGCAGATTAGATAGTTAATATTAAAAAGTTAATTTATAATTAATTCCAGCTTTTATTTGCGAATCAAAAGACTGTTTTTGGATTTTCTTTTTTGCAATGGTTTTACCATCTAATTATTAGAATAGCATATAACTTTTAACTTGGGAAATTAGCATATAACTTTTTGGAATGAAATTTCAAAAATATTCGGTTTGTTTAAAAGAAATGCTCAAGCAGTTTTTGTTTTGTTTTCAAAATTTATTTACAGAATAGTGTATTTTATGAATTAAATAACTACACAGTTCCTTTTTTCCTTTTCTATGTAAAATTATTTTGCTGTTGGCTGCTATGAAATTATTTTTTCATTTTTAATATATAAAGGAAGGAATATGCATATCCCCTCTCATATAAAATATGTATAATTTGTCCTGAAATGCCAATCTGTACAAATATGGTGAAGTGATTTTTTTTCTGACAGATGTTAAAAATTTAAATTGTTTTTTTAAAATAATACTGGTCTATTTAAATAGGAAATTTAAAAAAAAAATCTTTTACTTAAAAATTCTTTTTCTGAATATCTACTGTAATTGAAAATGTGTTTAGATATTAAAAGAAATATTTTTGTTTAAATAACTCTCTTTTTATATAAGTTAATAAAATGTGAAAGCAATCAGCATTAACTTTTTTTTAATATAAGAAACTATTTTTGCTGAAAAAGTAATAGACAATTCAATAAGGCCCATTATTCTTAATTAAGTATAAATTTCATTGGTTTCTTTAATTTTATGCTTATTACTTGCCATACTAGAATCCCCCCCCCCCTTGAGCAATGATATTTTACCTGAACAGAAGTAGAAATACATGAATTATATATGTTTTTTAAGCATTTTTGCCATAATTAATGTGAGTTAAATACAACTTACAATGTAGTTAATAGTAGTAGCAATTACTTAACGAGTTACACAACTGATAATGTAAATCATTAGTAGCATCAAAACTCAGGAGAATGGACAGTAGAAGAGCAATTACTTAGTTATTAAAAGAATGTGTTTAATGGTAAAAGTATCATGATAGTTTATATATATTACTAAAAAATTGCTGTAAATATTGCTGATTATAAAAAAAAATGTATCATTTTAAAAATTGTCACAAATTAAACAATCAGTTGCTATATTATAACAGGGGATGTGGAAACAAAAATATTTATTGAAATTATGCTAGAAATAGCTTTATCCTTAGGATGTATTTTTAAAATTAAGCGCAATAAACTTTATTATTTAAGACTTAGTTTAAGAATACTTTAGTAAAAATTAAGATTACTGTTTTTAAAATCTTAGGATATTTATCTATCCATTTTTTGTGTTTAAATTAAAGTGCAATGCGTAAAATATAATATTTATTTGAATTTTTATTAAAAAAAGAAGATAGTCATTCTTATGAGGTATTCATACTGTATGACAAGTAATTTTTTTTTCTTTTTTTCTCTTAGATGTATGGAAGCGACCTGAATTAAGTGCTACTACTAAAGGAATAGTTCAAAATTCTTTCAGTTCAGAAAACCAAATGTATGCTTGCCCTTTTTGTAAATATACTTGCTATAACAAGGTAAACTTTGAGTACCACATTATAACCCATACTGGGGAAAGACCTTACAAATGCACAATATGCAATAAAGGTTTTACACAAAAACATAATTTGCAGTATCACATGTTAATTCATCGTGGTTTAAAACCTTTTGTTTGTGAGGTATGTAATCAAGGTTTTAGACGAAGCTATTGTTTAAAATTGCATAAGGAAAAACATGGGCATGGCCAATGATTTGGGCTTGCTAAATAAGAGAGAATTTTTCCTTAGGCAGCTTATATTTGTGAATGATTCTAGTGGCCAAAAATAAATTATAGTTAAAAGAGATATCTGAAATTTCATATTTATCTGTAAGTTATATATATTTTTTTAATATATAAGAGTTTAAAATTTTAATTATTTAAGTTAAAAAAATTATTTTCTGTTGTATATTTTATACATATATCATTTTTTTATCTGAAATTTTTTTCCTGCAGATTATTAGTTGCTTTTTTTTTAAAGATTTGATAATAGTCTCTTAAATATGTTTATTATGTTGAGAAATACCAAATGTTGAAGCATATGGGATTTGATGTACATAAAAAGAGGGAAGGGGTAGGCATGTTTCTTTTGTTAAACTATTATTATGTCAGTGTTTTCATATAATATATATATGCATGACATAAAGCAATGTCTTTTGATAAAATTATCATAATCTGTAAGTTATAAGTTTTTACAGGATATATAATTGATTTTTGACGAAATGAAATGAATTTTAAAAGAACCATTTTTCTAGTCATTTATTAATTCAAGTTGTTGAAATTCATTAAAAAAAATAAGGAAATAAGAGGAAGAGGGGAAAATATTAAAACTTTCCAACTTTGGTTAATCTTAAAATTAAAAAATCATTTGATCTTTACAGAATAAAAAATATTGTTTATGATTGATTCACGTTTGAAAAAATATTGTTATTCATACCCTAATGCCTGATACTAATATTGAGTACGTATTTTAAAGTTGGCATTTATGTATTACTGTTTTTAAAATGTACTTTTGTGCTGATATTTAATATCGGAGAAAATTTCATTCCAAAGCAATGAAATTTATATGATTTCTTTTTGATAACTGTCCTTTCAAAATATGTGAATGTTTTCGATGATGTTTTATTACATAAACAGCTTTTTGTCTCATCAGAATTTGGCAGGGTTGCTTCGGTGTATATGTTTCAAATTGAGAATTTTTTATGTGAAAGATATTTATATTAAATCAAATACACAACATTAAAAAAATATTTTATAAACATCTAATAGTAAACTTTCTATATACTTCCCTCACTCAGGAAAACATAAATGCTTAGAACATATACAAGTGTGCTTTTCTGTAAGTACAATATGCAGTTGTTTATAAATTTTTAAATGTATACTAACTTTTTATGTACAATTTTTTATACATTTTATATTTTCATGGGCAAGTCATTTCTAGTCTTTCCTTTGTGAGTGATCTCTATGCGTTGTGTGATTGTCTGATTTTGTGGAATTGAATGTTAAAAATTTTTTATTATAAGAGTTTTTATCTTTTATGAATTGATTATTTATCCTATTTTCTTTCTCATAAATTCATCAGCTAATATGAATCTATCTATATCTGAATTTATGAAATATGAAAAATAGAGTTTGAATAGTTTAAATTTATTACTGATCAATTATATATCTATAATCAGAAATAAGATGAAATTTAGTTGCTGTTTTTTGACCTATTTGCTATGCATTCTATTTCCTATATACAGAGGCGGATTTAAAGAACATCTCTGAAATATTTACAGAAATTATATTGCCAACGTTTATTAATACAAAAATTATTTTGGAAATTTTCTTTTTGTTTTTAATGGTTTTATTATTATTTTATGGAGCAGTCTTTTGAAACACATTATTACAATAATTTATGAATCTAAGAATAGTTTTAAAAAAAGTAGAAAATGTTTTAATTGTGAAAAGAAAAATAAAATGATAGGTAAGTTATATTGGTATAAATATTCAATATAAAAAAACTCATTTTTTTGTTTATATTTAATTTTCATTTAGAATTAATTTGTATTTGGGATTTATGATTCATTTAATGCTATATAGAAAATAAAATTTAATTATAATTCTAAAAATAATTTTTTCAAGAAAAAATATTCATATTATATTTTCTTGTAGATAATGAATTTCCCTATTCTGATAATGCTTTTTATAAATATTTATACATTCAAATTTCAGGTATAAATTTTAAATTTTCCAATTTAGAGCAGGCTGGTTATTATAGAAAATTAACTAATAAAATAATTATGGTGTATTATTAAAAGAAATGTAATTATAATGATTAAAAATTGATAAAACTATTTAAAAGATATTATTGGTTATTTATGTAAAAATGTAATGAATAACAAGTAGAAATAAACATATACCTATTATCTAGATATTTTCGGTGTGAGAGAGATTATCCGAGATAGTTCGGATGAAATATTTGCTCTGATTTCTGTGCATGGGCTTGACAAAAATTTAATCCGCCTCTGCATTTACTTACAGTTTCTTAGCAATTTATTTATTTTAACTTATGTTCAATGAAAAAATGTTCTAGAAATATAGTTCAGTGTAAATAATTTTTTTTTAATGAAACGTTTTTATTGCATTGGATTTGATAAAATTTAACTTCATTGGGAGAATAAAGCTGGCATTTAAATACTGCCTCACTATTATTTAGATGTATAATTTATTATTCCATTTCATATTATCTATGTAAATCATAAAAAAATATTTTTAGATTTTGAAATGCTATTTCAATATTATAAAATGATTCATTTTGATTGTATATATATAGATAATATATTGCAGAGAAATAATTTTATGCATTTGACTTTAGGAACTCTTATATGCTCTTACACTTCATAGTACAAATATACCGGTGATTAATATTATATGTCTAGATGTATGCATTTATTAAAAGAGTAGACATAACACACATTTTATATTTGAAATAATGAACTTCAAGTTCAAGTCAGCAACACTGTACTATTCAAAGTCAAATCTGTTGGCTTCCATAACATAATTCCAATTGTAATTTTGTGATACTTTTTGTAGGATAAAATTGTACAAATGCCAAAATGGATAAATTAAACATAAATTATGCAACAAAAAAAGAATGACATTTTTTTTTGAAACCCATGTGTTATTTTTGTATTTTTTAAAATACATTATTTTTAATATAATGGTAATTCTATGTATTGAAGAGCAATAATAACTTTTGAACTCTTATTGTTTTATAATAATTATGCTTTAAATTTTTAAAAAAGAAAAAGGCCTTCTTTAAAAACACATTTTTGATAAATATAATGAAATACAGTTATGCAATATATACTTTGATATTGCTTTTGTATTAAACATCAGTGCACTGGTTGTAAATATAATTCAATTTTTCCTTCCTAATTGTTCAGATAGCATTTTTAAGCTTTTAAGAGCTGAGAGATTTGTACAAAGTTAGAACAGCTTTTGATTCTTTGCCCATTCAGTTAATTTTTTATTTATACAAACCAAATAGACCAAAAGAAACATTGAAGCATTTCTTTAAAAGTAAGTAAATTGCTTGTTGTAGTTTTTATTTATATGTATTTCAATAACAGAAATTTTTTTGTATCTTTACCTGTAATTAAAATATGACTATATTAAAGACGACAGTGTTTCTGATAAGATGTATGCAATGTATACATATTGTAGAAATAAAGTTTTATGGCTTTCTTGAATTTATTATCCTTATTGATGATGTGTTTATTCCATTTTCGAGAGAGATGTTGCTATTTTCATGTGAAATCATTTATTGAGCTAAAATATAAAATTTCAGATGAAGCTATATTTTTTATAATAACTCAGCACATTTATTACTATTCAATATGTATACTTCTCTGTTACAATAAAATATTATTCATTATTTCATTCTAGTCATACATATCTATCCATAAAAAATACTACTTCTAGCATTAATAATTTTTTTCTGAAAATTCTCAATGAATTCTGTACAAATAGATATCAGAAATCAATTTAATATTTCTATAATCGTCCTCTGCCATCTATAATACTGGATGGAGTTAAAAATATCATCCAATCATTTGATTTGTGTCATTATCGTGAACTCAAATCGTGATTTTTGTTTCGGCATCAAGAGAATGGATCGGTGTTTTTCCCCTTATGCATACACCGACTATTTTATCTATGTACAGATAAAGCTATTTATGAATAAAAATTGGTTGTGGTATTGTAAATTCCCTTCTATTTTTTATGCTGGTTTGTAACAAAGATCAGCAAGCTGAGATCTTCGATTTTATGTTGATTCATTATAATATCACTTCAAGGCCAGTTATATCACATTAGTGTTTCATTTAGAATTATTAACATACTTACACATTTATTTTCAGTATTTGTATTTGGATACCTTTCGATTTATATTTTAATATGTGGGCTTTTATTGTCTGCCCTGTCTTCTTACCATTTGCTTGGCGCAGCATGGCCAAAAATGGCTTTTGCACCAGAAAAAACCAACCAACCATCAAGGCCAGTTAGAAGCTAGCATTTTTTTAAAAATTGTTTTGGGCAATACAATTTTTTTTTCTTTTCTATTAGTAGATCACTGTTTGTTTCAATTCTATTTTGGTGATTAGTTTTTATTTGAGTTAGTGAACCTTACGTATAAGGAAGAGTTCATTGCAAGGCAACGAAGGTTCGTAAGAGAGACAATTGCACCACAGAAGGCGAGACAAGCTAAATAACATTTAATCAGTTATAAGATATTGTTGATAGTATTACAACTTGTCAAGATGAGCACATCTTCTAGTCTAATACTAATAAACAATATAAAGATATTAATAATGTATTTTGATGTTTTTAAAATTATATCAATCGAAGTTTTTAACCCCACGGTTTTATTGTAAGCATTTATTTTAGCGATTGGGTTATGATGTAATTGAAATTTATGAAAATAAAATAAATATATTAAATGGTATACATGAACTTATACGTAAAGACATGTTAGTGTGTCTGGCAGTAACTACGAAAACGATGAACGACGATTTCAGCAAAGACAGGGAGTGTTCTCCCCTCCCTTTCTCGTATATTTAGACAATACAGCACTTTCTTATAAGAGTCTGTATCCTCTTAACGTATATTTCGAGGAATGGAGGGGGAGACGGCAAACCATTGAATGTCATGATTAAGTCCGTTAAACGGGAAAGTTTCCCTTACCTCCCGATCTCGCATATCATTTTAATATAGATCATTCACAGATCATGGAGATCATTTTAAAAGTATGTTTTTCGGACACGAAGATGTCTGAAGTATTGAGATTTGTCAAAATCCTCAGATTGAATTTTTGATGACAAAAATACTTTTTCTTCGTATTCGAAAGAGTAAAAAAACTCGGATTCCCCCCTCCCCCCCGAATTGTTAGAGAAAACAAAATATTAAATTGAAGAAAATGTCATATCTATTTTTTGTAAGCCATGAAGGTAAAATGGAGAAATTCATTAAATTTCTTAAAAATGTGTGCTTTGAATATTTTATCTAAGCGATTACATCTTTTTAAAAATTTAATTCGAAAATTCTATTTCCTTTGTTGCAAATTTTCTTTATTTAAATTTAATTGAGTGGATATGGTACCGATGATGTATGCAATGCCTACATTCTGTAGGCATTTTATTCCATACATAATTTTTTTTAGGTAATGTATGAAGTACGAAAATTATTACTTATTTTCCGTAGGCAAATATGTAATACTTAGTCATTCCATGTAATGACAAATATTATTTAAGTAAACTGAAAAACAACAGCATGATAAGACTTTTATTCTGTTTTGAAACAAAAATATGCACAAAGTATTCATTTTATTATCTTTATTAGCGTGGCTACAAACGATAAACATTTTTGATGACAATTTACATATGCATTGCGGGTTTCTTTTAAGCATACACAACAGGTAGTAAAAACAGAAATCTTTTTTTTAAGCATATCATCATCATCATGTTGGTTTAACCCACTCTTAAATATAATTTCATCTCTTTTTTTCCCCCCATTTGAGAAGCATTCTATATTTTGCCGATTTCACATTTGGCATTTTGGAGAATCCATAAGAGATGAGTGAAATGTTTTTTCACTTCATACATTGCCCGGCAGTTTTTCGGCATTTTACAGAATTTTGGAATTCATATATTGACGGTAACATATATGTTAGAAAATTTTAAATTTCTTGCATATATCTCAAACATTGAAGTCTATAAAATTTATTTCAGTTTAGAGAAATATGGAGTCGTTTAGAGAAGTATGGAATCGTAATGGAGAAATATATATATATATAAATCGTAAATATTTTTTTAAATCATTAATAATTCTCATTTTTTTGAAACAAATTTTGGTTCAAATCTAGTTTCATATGCTTTTCGAGTTTGTCGCCTTATGTTAATCCAAAACAACCAAGCGGAGTAGTTCATCAACTAGCAACCTTCGGCTAAATTTTTTCTCCCCCTGCTGATTTGCGGAAATTACAAATTATTACTGATTTAAAAGAGTAAATTAGAATGTGAATTCAATTTCTTTTTAAGGAGATTATTTAGAAAAATAATAATAACATTTTAACTTTATTTTTAAAACAAATCTCGAAAAGATTTTTTTTTTCTTTTTTCTTAATGAATGAGTTATTTTTTTTAAAAAAAATCGTCTGCCTTCAAGTTTTTTGAAATTGCTTGCTTTCATTTCACAATTCTTCAATCAAGTTTTCGTCTCAACGGATTTCGTGAAAATTTCCCCCCTTCTTTCTTCACCTGATTTTACGGTTACTTTGAAATTTTGGTATGATATTTATTGATAAGAAATAAATGAAAAATGAGTAGATTTTTACTTTAAAATCAATATTCCTAGGAAACTACTGTGTTGCCGCTTTTCGATTACCGAAAAATAGGATTCAGTTAATAAAGGTTAAAAATTTAAAAGATTATACATTTAAATTCTCTAGTAAAAATGAAGACTTGGTAATCTTTATTGATTTCTCTGTAATATTATTTGGCCTTCATATCTTGCTTTTTAGTTTAGCAACTTGGCATGTTTTGAGATATGAAAAGATACACTAAATTAGATGTCAAATTAAACTTCATATTTTTTTAAAAAAATATTTTATTACGAAATTTTCTACAGTCTTTGTACAGAAATTTGGCCCTATTATTAGAATATTCTCCATTTTTTCAAGACTTAATTTTTAGATAAAATCTAGACGAGCTATCATATAATAAGATACTGTTACAACTATCCAGTTTTACAATTCTAAAACTGGACAAAATATATTTTGTTATTGAAACGTCAGAACAGTCCAAAGAAAAGAAAATACCAGATGCTGTATAATTCATTGTGGTGTTGTAAAGCACCAACAATTTTAGTTTCCCAATAACTAGAATTGATTTCAAACAGAAACATTTCAGCAATTTGCTTTTCAAACTAACTAGTTATTCAATAGATTGCATGTGTTCAAGTTATAAAAATCATAACTTGTTAATAACAAGTTAATAAAATTAGAAATTCATCTAGGATACTTTTTTATAGATAATCTTATTTATATGCTTGCATGTTCATGAAAAAAAGAGGTTTATATAGTTGGAATAAATGAATGACATTTACATAATTATGAAAATGTAAGCAAAGTTATTATTCTTGATTACGTATGTGTCGAAATGTAATACAAATTAACTGCATAATTTACACGACGTTGCATTTGCACTAAAATTTAATAATATCAAGTACTAGAGTAGATAAAATTATAGTGTACATATAATTTAAATACACTTTTTTGAAATCGACCCTATTCCAGTTACTTCATAACTGACGGAAAAAAAAAAACCTTTTGACAGAATTATATATTCTCTAATATAAGAGAAATATAAAAAGCCTGAATCACAATCGATAGTTTAAAATTTCCTTGACTGCTGCTGGTATGTTTTTACTTTTTTGGTTTTCTTTAATTATTTAAGTGCTATTTCAGAGTATTTTTGTTTTTATTGTTATTTTTATTATTGCATTTTTCTAATTAGTGGTTATTTTCTTCTAATTTGTTGTTTTGTATTTTCCTTTCTATTAAAATGGTATATCTCTTGGGTCTAATTTCAAGGGATTTTCGGGTCACGAGGAATCATTATTAGACTTAATTTTCTGCATTTCCTTAACAGAAAAAACCCTTTTTTTTGAATCCCTGCCTGAGGGTGACCCTTGAAAAAGTCTTCAGGCCGGATTCTTCTTTATATTTTGTTATATTTTTTATTTGGTTTTTTGTTTTTCCTATTAACTTGATTTTTATACTTTTGTATCAGTTCATCTATGTTTTAGAAGTAGCTGCATTTGCGCTCTCTAAATACTATGAAGTTTTTTCCTGTTCCACTTTTGGTTTTAGTTTGAATAAGAAATAATTTTTAGTTGCGATTTCGAAACTGTTTTGTTTTCGTTTTCATTTTCGTTTCGATTTCAAACTATTTCTTACTTTAGATTGGTTACTTATATATATATATATATATATATAATTTTATAGCTAAATATTGGCCATTTAAGTTAACCATCCTATCGACATATTAAATTTGGATTTTAGAGGCTTATAAATTAACAATTCTTCGAGTAAAAAATGAAACATTTGATAATACAACATTAATACTCACGGTATTAAGATAAAAAAAAATAACCGCTTACATATTTCTCTTAGCCACAGCATAATTAAATATACATTCATTAATTTAAATTAGTGAAAGAAAAACAGGACGTTGAAGCCTTGATACGATATAATAAAAAATAAAATCAAAACATTACATAAATCATTAAAATTTTAGATTCAGTTAAAGAAATATTCAAATTTGATAGTTCTTTAAATTTTAGAATCTATTATATAAAACCATATTTAAATATAGTCTTGATTATGTTTAAATCATCATCTTATGGATTACGGTCGTAGCGAAACTATACCAAAAATAAATAAGCATCATATGAAAAGTGTAAAAAAAAAAAAAAAAAATCAAATCAAGAAAAAAATTCATTTTGGAAGAAGTTTAAAACGATGTTTTTTCGCCGCGTATCTCTAGTTATCACAATGGGCAGGACTCATGGGAACATTGGATACGCTTGCACATTACAGATATATTGCAGGTGAGTACACATCAGGTCCGGCATCATAGAAGCTGGCCGAATTCAAGAGGCCAGTCTTGTCAGTTTCTTCTGGATGGCATCGACTTTGATTCTCAGTCAACAACTGCGATGTGTTGGAATTCGCTTTTTAAGAGGAGGGGCACGACATCAACCAGTCAATACATTTTTCGTAAACTACAACACGCTCAGATCGATAGGCATATCCAACTAACTCGGATGGATGAGAAAAACTTCATCAAATCTTATAATCCATGGCATCAACCACAGATGAAATACTGGCCATCACGGTGACAGTAATTATCAATATTGTTACGAATCTGTTATGTTGCTTCCCAGCACAGTTAGTTCCATCATTGGAAAGATAGTTTTACGGAGAGTTCTATTGGATACTAATCGGATGTCAGATCAATAAACCCAGCGTTTGACGATCAGTATGCGACGAATTTGGCGACAAAATGGATGATACTAGAATTTTCAAGAATTTTAGCAATAGGACTAATATGAGGCGAATTACTTTTGATTGTTTGAGAACCTCCTGTGCTCTGCTTCTGAAGTATTAAAAGCCAGCAGAACAAGTCGGAATCATAGTGAGTCAACGATGAATTAGTTGGATCAGTCTAGCAAAGCGCAAGCGTTGAGTTGAATTTGTACAAGCGCCGAGTTTTGGAGACAAACATTGAAACATCATCGACTCGCGTGTGGAGTAGCCAGTCGTATGATAGTGAGTCGCCAACTGGGTACAACTAAAGCGAGGAGACAGTGAAGAACAGCAGGCGTTTGGAGAGACTTTAGTCAATAGCTACGTGAATTCTCTCTTCCTGCTGAGTTCTGTCTTGTCGCTTTGTGTGATGTAGTTGTTTACTAACGATTATTACTTGTGGACTGCTGTTTGTTCTAACTGTGCTGTTATGTGTTGCTTGTGTACGTCTCGGCTGTGTATTTGTCGTCTGTGTATTACTGTTAATAAACACAGTCGCTTATTATTGAGGCTTGCTGCTTGTATTTCACCATACACCTACTACAAGCGAACCCATTCGATTTTAATGGATTATTTTTCTGTAACGATATAGACATCGATAATTTACTTTAGGACCAAAGCACGGATATCAACATTTCAGCACGCTGATCACTCCAAGAAAAATCGAAATGAATTCTATTTGTCTCCAAAATGTGGGGTACCACGAAAGTATTGACTGTCAGAAATTTATTAAGCGTCAGTAAATCTCTTGTATCGAAAAATTTGACGAGTCAAAAAATTTCTGTCCCTGATCTACGTAAGAGCCAATTTAGCGTAATTTCGCCAATTGCGCCAAAATCAGGTCAAATCTCACTGGTCAACCAAAAGATTTTAAAATGCTGATTGGGTTAAGAGACTGTCATTCAAATTTTTTTAAAAAACAGTTACAGATTAACCAATTGAAATTTTCATTCGCATGGCGTAAATGCATAGGGTCAGAGTTCAACTTATAGAGATGGAAATGGATCTCCAACTTTAATTCTATTCGAAGGAAAGACAGAAAAACGAAATAGCGAAGTCTAGACTAACTAAAGACCTCACAAAATGATTTTCCAGAAAAGGAGCTTTCCATGGAAGTAGAACTTGACCGTTGAGATAGAAAGTGGAGAAATGGATTATTTTTGGACTTAAAGATTAGAGGGAGAGAGTAATTCACACGTTCAGTTGTGCGTAAGGAGGTGAAAAATCAAATCTTTTTTATGTTTATACGTCATACAGACATTAGTATTTTTTTTTCTTTTAAAAGATTTGCCAACAAAATAATATAGAAACTTACTTTAAAAGTGGTGAGAGTTTTCTTTTCCTTTTTGGATGAAATTATAGTTATTCACTGATTCATTAACAAATTTACAATTATAATGATTATTTTAATGAACTAGAATTATTTTCCCCCTAAATTATTACAGTATTCTATTACTATGGGGAGTATCCATCTAGTTGGTTTAAGGTGTAAAGTCCACCAAGTTTCAGTAAAGAACTCTTTATTCTATACAATACACAGTTGCAAAACAAAGTTGGAGGGCACACAAAAGCATCTCTTTCAGTAAGCAGCAACGTACAAGCAGCAATTTGCTGTTAAACAACCACAACAGACAAAGCACTTAGAGAAAACTGGCTAGCGAGATATTTCTCAACTCTCGCTTGAGCCCAGCTATATTGAAGAGTGTCTCTTGCCATTTTATAATTTTCATCACAGGGCGAAGATGCTTCTAGAATAAATGCCGGAACTTGAGCCGTAATGCTACTATTGTGATGATTCTCGAATATTCTGGGGTTTTTGGATCCTTCATTTTTTTTTTTTTTTTTTTTTGCCAAATGGTTGCCTAATAGGGCCATTGACTTGGCATCTATTTAAGAGCTATTACTGCAAAAATATCTGACTTAAAAGGAGACTTAATGTGAAAGGAAGCAATATTACAATTTCGTAACAATATCTTTCAAGAAATTTTGAACTATTTGAATATTATGGAAGCATTAAATAATAATTTTATTTTAAGGATACTTGCAATTTTATAGCTTATTATTAAATAAATTTCAGTTATGTATATACAATTATAAATTCAGTTGTGGTTTTTTTCTAATGAAATCTACAACATATTAACTAAAATTAATTCCTTCTTGTTTTTATTTATCATGAATCTGTAATTTGTGATGTGAATATGCTCTTTTCTAGAGGAGAGAATACTTCTGTTTAAAGTAAAGAGGATTTACATGAAAATCAGTATTATACATTTCTCTTACCAAATTACTGTTAAACTTAGCATTATGTTAGAACACATGAATTTTCTTTTATATAAATGAAACCTTTCGTCTGTTTGCTTCTGTTTTTAAAATATCGTTTTCCTGGAAATTGTAGATTTATCTTTGTTCTTGAAACGTAAAGTTATTCGCTATTCCTGAAATTTAACAAAAAAGTAATCATTTGATGTCAAAGTAATGCTTAGATAATTATTACACACACACACACGTAGAAATCTCAGACTGATTTCTTTGTTGTTTTTATTTATCATGAATTTGTAATTATAGGAAAGAGAGAGCTTAGCTAAATATGAAAAATAGCATTTTACATTTTTAAATTAATTTTAATATCCATTCCGGGAAAGCATAATTATTTACAAGCAGAGACACGGACAAGGCACGTCCGCCACAGCTCGGCATAAAAGCAGAAGTAAGAAAAAGGGATGAAACAAATGATCACTAGTCTTATATAACATGGGATTTCCGGCCACGTGTCAATTTAATATTCGTGTTGACCTTGGACAAGGGCAACGAAGGGATCACTTTCACTTGATACGTAGACAGATGACGCAGTACTTTTTACATAGCCCCAGTTGAATAAATTAAACCGAAAGTGGAATTGCATCAGGAAATAAGAGAATGAAATTACTATGGGCTAAATTAAGATATATATATATATATATATATATATACATATATATATTTGAAATTCTAGTCTTATTTTAGTTTTATTGAAATACAAAAAATTCTTTGACTATTCGTTTCATAAATTCAACAATTTGAATATGGAATTTTTATGGAATTTGTTAAGAAATAACAGTATTGTATTTATTTGACTCATTCCATGAAAATAAAGCATGATTCATTAATTATTTCCTTATACATAAGAAGAATATAATACTATATGTTCCCTTGGACCTTATACTCATATTCGTCTAGTTTACCTGTCTGATTTCCTCGGTATTAATTCTGGCTTCAAGACAGCGATCGATATGGTCTAGACATATTTCGATAACTGTTGCTTGTCTGATTTTTGAAAGTAACATCGACAAAACTAATAACGTTTCGAAATTGCAAATTTAAGATGCCCTAATTTATTAAAAAATAATTTAAATGTTCTTTTATTACGTATAGAATTAAGAAAAGTTAATGTAACGTTATATTCATTTATCTATATATTCCTAGGCTAAATGGGTTGTAAATTTATTATACTGATTTTGATTTCATTTTGGGCCAAAAAAATGCATTTAATTATGAATTTAGAAGTGTTAAAATAAAAATTTTAAAGACTTGTAATCGATTACGCATTAGGACTTGTAATTGATCCATTGATTTTATAATGTTATATAAACATGTATACTAACTCAAAAAATATAATCCTTACCTTTGTGTATAACAGAAATTATCTACATTTTAACAAAAATTATTAAATGACTACAGAAATTATGAAGTAAATAGCCGCACACTGATTCCTAATATTATAAGTAAAGCAAGATATTTATTTCTTTGATTACACCTTATTAAATATTAAATGCTGGAATTACAATTTGGAAAGTTCTGTTGATTATTTTATGTATAATTATATATATTAAATAAAGAACAGAATATTTTGATGTGAGTGTCTCTTTATACATTATTAAACTTTATTTACCCATGAATATCAAATATGAAATAATCGTGATTATTTATTTTGTTAATAATTGAGCATTTTACGAATGTATTTACTCTATTATTATTTACATTTTTTTTCTAAGATTTTTTTTGAAACTAGTTAAAATAACTGATTACTATATTATTATTTACATTTTTTTCTAAGATTTTTTTTTGAAACTAGTTAAAAATAACTGATTAATATTAGTAATGTAATAACAGTAATAGTGAACTATAATTATATGTAACCATTAAAATAAATCATGTATATGATTAGAGGAAAATGGCAACTGGTTTGCAAAATATTCTTTTTGAAAAGTTTTCTATTTGCAAAATAGTAAGGTTGTATATATCAGTGAATCACTAATGTTAATTCATCAGTGAACTGGTGAATTTTTTTTTCTTGCTTTGATATTTTATTATTAATACAGTGGGGTATCAGTATTCAAATCCCTATTTTCGCGTGTGATAGGTACTGAAAAATTTTAAATTTTGTTGAGATGGCTCTACGTAAAATCTTTCTTTCTCTCGAATTTTAACATTATGTTAAGCATATTCTTAATATGAAAGCAGGCTTGCTTCAAGATAAATCGGTCGGGATGGAGCATTTTACCTCTAGTGTGGCGAGGAATTTGGAGAGAGAGTACCAACTCAGGCATTTTACTCGGCCAATCAACCAATTCAGGCATCCAGGCCAATGTTCAAAATTACGTGATCTGTCCTAAAATAACTCTACTTTTACGGGATGTTGATATAATACAGGTAGTTATCAAAATAATGGAAACACCTTAGATTCATAAAGAATCTTTTATTTGTGTGGTGTAGGACCTCCTTTGACATATAATACAGTTTAGATTCGCCTAGGAATCGATTCATACAAGTGTTGAATAGTGTTTAGAGGAATATTGTACTATTCTTCCTGGAGATATTGTGAAAGTTCTGGGAGAGATGCCGGTGGAGGATATCGATTCCGTATTGAACGCTCTAAAATAGACCATAACGGTTCAATTATATTAAAGTCAGGTGACTGTGCGGGCCATGGAAGATGTTTAACGTCATCCTCGTGTTCATAAAACCATGACTGGATAAGTCTCACTGCATAGATAGGTGCATTATCATCCTGAAAAATTCCATCTCTTGCAGGAAACAAAGTTTGCATCATAAGATGGACCTGGTCAGCTAAAATTTCTCTGTTCTTTTCCCCAGTGAACCTTCCTTTTTATACGATTGGTCCAGCAGAAAACCACAACATGGCTGACCATATCATGACAGATCTACCTCCATGCTTGACAGTTGAAAGGAGGCAATCACGATCATACGCTTGTGCAGGTGTCCTGCAAACGTGCACCCGTCCTGATGTAGGGAAAAGTGTGAAACACGATTCGTGGCCGATATTACTTTCTTCCACTTATCAATCGACCACGTTTTGTGAGTGTTACACCATTGCAGACGACGTTTACCATTAACATCTGTGGCTTGGGAATTGCTGTTCTGCCATAAATGTTCTGTTTATGAAGGTTTCTTCTAACAGTAATCACTGACACTGGAGAATCCAGATGAGTATTGAGCACTGCGATAATTTTCGCTGCTGTTGTTTGCTTTTTAGTCATTACAATCCGCTTCAATACCTGATGGTCTCTTTCATTGAGCTTCTCTTTCCACTCACTATTTTGCTTTGCCGAGCTTGTCTTGCCGCGCTTTGTGTATGCTGTCATGACCTTAGACACCGTACCTCTAGAAACGTTTAAAAGTTGGGATGTTTCGACCACACTTGCTCCAGCTAGACGGGCTTCTACAATTTGGCCTCTTTGAAAATCTGAGAGGTCCGGCATTTTACGCTTTTGAAAAAAAAAAAAAAAAACCAAGAATTACAGAACTTTAGTAAAGCTAACACATACTGCCAGAATATATACATTGCTGTTAATAAAAAAAATTGATGACATTTTATTTTAATGCTTACGAAAATGCATTCAAAAATATCACTTTTATTCACAGGTGTTTCCATTATTTTGATAATTACTTGTATATTAGAATATATATTAAGAATTGCTGTACGCATCTCTGAAAAGTAGAACAGAAATATTTTTTGGATGTTAGATGTTAACTATGTTATTTTTGGAATCTAAATATTAGTTTAAAATCCTCTTCATTTTTTTTCCTTTTTCTTCTTCTTTTTTTTTCTTCTCTTAAACATTTCCCTTCTTCTTTTCATTGTCTATTAATTATGCAGCCATATTCTCTTTCCATTGCTTTTTTATCAGGTGAGTAAATTAGTATTTATTTTATTTATTTTTTATTAACTGAGCCTTCGGTGATTTATTTTATTCTATTTTTTATTTTTTTTATTTAGTGAGGTGAATCCTTAAGGAGAGATATGATCTTTGAGTTTGCATGTTAACAGTTAAAAAAAAGTCTAATTTCATGAATTAAACACAAATAAAAATAAATATCTCAAGATGTAATATGTTATAATTGACGCCATCAAATGATTTCTGATATTTTTTTTTTGATTTTTAGAAAAATATTGTGGTTAATAAAAAAAAAAGCTGATTTTTAAAACTTAATACGAATACAAAGTAAATAATGAAAAATAATTTTAAAGAAATCAGATTAATTTATATCAAATTAAAGTATTTAATTTGATATAAATTAGTATATCTTTTCTCCATTTACCAGCTAAACAAAGCATGTACTTCCAGTTTCTCGCTACCATTTCCGATATCTTCCCATCATAAGAAGCATGTTTATCGAAAATATTGATTAAAATTTAAAAAAAAACAGATATGTAACACGAGTGTTACTATTAGCTTCTAACACTGCTACCAAAATTAGAACTAGACATTCCAAAAAGGATTTTTTTTTTTTAAATTCGGGGAGATATAAAATGTGTTAGATTCATCAAAATCTCGAATAGAATGCAAAACGAAGAGAGTTAGATGGACAGATAAGCGCCCATTGTATGGATTTCGCTCAAATTTAATGGGAATCTATAAATTTCGAGTATATAAAAAATGTCATTCAAAGCGTTTTTTGATTTATTATATACACAGCCAGCCAGAAATAATTTCAAAAATGCGTTCTTCGGATCGAGGGAAGTTTGAAACTTGTATATTCATCATAATATTGTTACGAAATTTTACCGGGGGTTCGTTTGGATAGTGGAAGTTATATGGTGTGGAGAACGCTCAATCAGCAGACGGAAGTAGAATAAAAACAACAACGTTTATTTACACGAAGGCACACAGGACTGCACAAAGTGACAGCTATATACAACACAGAGCCGACTATCTTCAGCCGAGACGTGTAGCATACAACCAGAATCTACTGCAGACAGTAGCGCACAGCTCCGTTCAGCACGAACTTGACTCCGCCGCTTCCGACTACGACTCTCGACCACTCCGTCCACTCTGTCTTCGACTTCTCCGACTCTCGATTCCTACTGCCTTCTACCTTCCTCTGGCAGCTGCGGCTGTTTCCTTTTATAGGTCTCGGGAGGCGAGGCTAGAAGCTTCTCAACCAATCAGGAACGTTCGAGGCGTATCTCGGTTCCTACTGGACGGATCGGGAAAATTCTCGAAGTTTGGGGTATAATCTATTTTGGCGCCAAAGTCGCCAAATTCGTCGCCAAGTCGCCAAATGGTCGCCAAGCCCTGGGACCTCCGATGCGCCACCTGGACTCCGTCCCATTCAGATGACTGTAAAACTTTCTTTCTGTTGATGGAACAAACTATGCTGAGAAGCCGAATTGCAGGTTTGTAACAATATCAAAGTCGAATTTTTTGACGATTAAATTTATATACTTCACATATAAGAAAGTAACCAGCCGGAGTAGTCTCCTCAAAACTTTCTCGCTTACTCTCTAATAAACTTGTCATGCCGGAGAAAGTCTTACATGGCAATGGCGTACAGTAGTTGAGGAAACATTAACTTTTGGCGTGGATTTAACATTTTTAATGAATCCATCTTTTCATCCTTGGTGTATTATTTAGAAATTAATTCCTGCATGTGGTAAATAGCATTCAAAAATAGAATTTGTATTTTAGACGCGTTTTATTCAACCGATTGAAACAAAAATTTGACGCAAAACTACACATGTAGTCAGAAAATCCCCATGCCATATTTGATATATTTAAGTCATTGCGTTTTTGGATTATCGCCTTCACATGTTTCTTAAAGTACAAACTGACAGACAGTCAACTCGTCGTCGTATCTGGCTCAAAATTTGGCAGTATCTACACTATAGACATTAAATGTGTGTACCAAATTTTATACATCTAGCTCCAATTGTTTAGTAGTTATCCCGTCCTATACGAACAGCCGGACTTCCTATGAACAGATGTTATTCATCATTTGAAAAGAAACCTGCAAACTTGGTGTAAACATCGTATACCAAATTTCAATCGCCTAGCACAAAACGACTAGCGTTTTTGAGTTATCTTTGCCACAGACTGTCATTTTTTCTAAAAAATGTGTTTTTCGAACTCTGGGAGGTCTAATTCGGATTTTTTGAAGATTACTATACTTTCTCTATACTTCGTATGCGAGAAATAATAATAATAATAATATAAAAAATACGGAGACATTTACTTTTTACAAAATTAATCAATTGTGCGAAACCTCCAGAAATGGCCTTGTGTGCTCACACCAATAGCCATCCATTCGGATTGATGCTGTGCTCAATGACCCTTTCGTTCAATAAATTAGTAATGCTTTGCTCTCATTAGTGATTTGTCGTCTGTGCTCAAAAAACTTTGTGTCCAAAGGTTTCCGGATGGAAAAGAGTCATTTTACTTTTAAGTGTTTCTATTTCTAAATAATATATATATTATCATTTGACGACATTAAAAGGACACAGCAAAAAACATATTATTTTTCCTTCAGATAAAGCTGCCTTGTGGTGGTATGTGGATTATTATGATCTGTGCAGGAAGCAACAGGACGAATGTTGTAGGAAAAATTTCTTTAATAATCACATTCACACACTAAACAATTACAAACACAAAGACAAGACATTTACGCGCGCGCTTCACAGTTCAGCGTCACATCTCCTTCTCATTACCATCGCAATGCATTATGGGATGACATATGGGATGGCCTAATCTGGTATCGCCATCTAGTATCCAAAAGAGAAGATAAGTGTAATGCAACTGCTACAGCCTTTCTTTTATCGGAAAGATATTTTTAAAAACTTATTATTATTTTTCATTTATTTATGTAAGTTGGTTTTTTTTATATAATTATTGAAATATATTTTGCAGCCAATAATTCTTAAGATGTCGATGGAACAAAATTTGGTAAGGATATATAAATAATAACAAAATGAATTTTTTAAAACAACTTTGTGAAACGATGTTGATTTTCATTTTCATGTATAATAGAAAACACTTCTCAAATTTATTTTTCGTATTGCGCAGAATCATAATATTGTCAGAATATTAATAGCCAAAATTTAAACTGATGAGAATATAATTGGCCATTGCTCAAGAAAGGTTGATTGGTCAGCTAATACTATCAAGCGAACAGAATAATGTAGTTATAAGTAATATTAGTTCAAAAACTCCTAAATGTAAATCAACTTAAAAGTTTTTTTGCAATAAATAAATAATATGAATAATAACGATATATTTATCAAAATAATATTTACTATAAATATTAATTTTTCGCAATAAATATTATTATGTAAATTTCAATGAAATTGAATTATTAAGAAAATTAAAGAATTATCTGTATATTTAAAATAAATAGGAAAACGAAGAACTACCTTCCCACTAGCTACTATAATCTATTTCGCCAGTTTTTATTCATTTGAATGTTTATGATGTCAAGATATGTAATTAATAGTAAGTACTTTCCTCATTTTCGTGAAAAATCTGAAGGAAAAAAAACTATGTTTAAAATATAAACTAATGAAGATTGAAACTTGTTTTCCTTTTTTATGCATTAGAAATGCAGTTTTGTTATTTTTGTGTATATTTGGGGAACCTATTTTTTTATTGCAAGCTAGTTTATTCCTCCTCTTTCATTGAAGTAATTTTGTTTATGAAATTGTTATAAAAAAACTATATTGATTTGCTCTCATGCAAACACTAAAAATTATTAAAAGTATTTGAGCCTTATTTTATCTTCAAAACAACATTTTGCTAATTGTTATTTTTATATTATAATATATTTTATATTATATTTCTTTGTCTTTTCTCCTATTTTAAAATATTAATAAAAGCAAAGAAAAAATTTTCATGCAGTTATTGGATATAGAGACAAAAATGTAAATCTGCAAGATTTGCATTTTTCAGATATCTTTTGGATCTCTTTGAAACTGATTTTAACAAGATTTTCGAAGATGTTTAAGATGATAAAGTACATGGAGTGGTCAACTTGAAACGTTCTCTCACATTTTCTATTTTTTCTAATATTTATTTCTCCTAAAATTTGTAGATCTTTGACAACGCCATGAGTTCCCCGAGAGTTCAGAACTTTAGTTTTTGAGTCTCGCACATGAGCGTTTTCTGCTGCTACATTATACTGAAAAAAGAAAAAAATCACGTGTATCAATTCGAACGTCTTTTTTTTTTCTCGATCAGTTGAAATCAACATTTTATTTAAATGGTCACGTATGAAATTTAATTTATCTAAATAGTTTTTGAGCTATCGTTTTAACATGCATGCGAATATAGTACAGACAGACAGACGGTCAACTTTTTGATAGATTTAGTTCAAAATTTCTTACAAATCTTTACTTTAAATGCTAACATTGTTTATGAAATTTTATTTACGAAATTTTATTACGAAATTTAGTTCCATACATTTTATGATGAACAAGTTCATTTGCATTCGGACAACAGACAAGCTTCTTTTGAATGGATTTCATCCAAAATGTATAGAAATTCTATTAATTTGGTATAAACATTATATACCAAATTTTCTATGTCTAGCTCTAGCGTGTTTGATATCATGTTTACAGATAGACATTATTCTAAACGTAGGCTTTTCAGACACAAAATGGTCTGGGAGAGGAAGAATCGCCAGAATCCGGAGAGAAAATTTATTTGGCGATTATAATATTTTCTTTTTTTGTATACTTCGTATATGAGGAATTAAAAATATATTGAGTCATGAATTAAAAATTTTTTCCATTCCTAATGAGTGGCTCTTTATAATAATGTAAATTTTTCATTATGGATCTAATACAGATTTTCTTTTTCTCAATAATAAAAGAAATCCTGTCTTATTAGTATCAAATCTGAAGAAGAATAAAAATTTGAAATTCATAAATACTTATTTCAAAATAAATAATTCTTCGCTTGAATATAATAGATAAATTACCGAACTTTGAATTTTTATTTAAATTTTATATGAAGTTACGTCATTTTTTTGTTATGAAAGCGAAGTAAAGTATCATCCTCTCTTTTTTTTCATTGACACAAAAGTTTTATACTTTGAATGCGGTTTAGTATAAATTGTGAAGCATAAGCCATTTTCTCAAATACAGTTGAAAATTCAGTGGAATAAACAGATGCTTAACTAAAGAAAAAAATTTGAAAAGTGGAAGATAACGATCTTTAACAATTGGTCTATTATTGTAGTTCGTATTCGTTGAATTTGCTTTGAAAATTCTATGGCATGCGAAAAAATAGGCATTTTACTAAAAGGAAAAACAGGGGTAAAAAAAGTGGAATACCGGTTGATGTATTCTTTCGTGAAGTTAAAAAAAAAGTAATAATAACTACCTTATCTTGAGATTATTTATTCTGTAAGAAATGAAATAAAACAACCAAGTTAAATTTGATTCGAGAAAAGAAATATTAAAAACTTATGAAATTTTAGACGATAGGCAGAAATTTAAAAATATTTTAAAAATTTTCTTTTTATTTTATAATATTCTCTTTATAACTTAAAAATGATCTAAACGTCATTTTCGTTTGATTATTCTTTATAATATAAACAATATTAAAAGTATAAAAAAAAGCGTTCAAAATTAGTTATTATTTTTTTTTTTTTAAAAATAACCGACATTTTTTTGCTTGAGTTTTCAAAAGCATTGGAATATTTTCTTTACAGACTGATTTTTTCCCTAATATTATTCTATGTTCCATATGAAACAAATGAATAAATAAAAAAAATCACTTTGACAGAAAATGGATGCGAATTATAAATTATTACGATACAAATTGAAAGGCGAGTGTCACGACAGAAATTTAAGGAAATTGTGTGTTGCCAAATTCTGACCATAAAATTAACAATAAATTACTATCCTTTATATCAAATAAAAGTTTTTTTTTATCAAAAAGAATTTATAAAATATTTAAGAATATAATATACAAAAGGAGAAAAATTATAAACAGATTAAAATTCCACATAAATATAAAAGGAATTGCATTATCTCTAAGAGGAATTCAAAAACCTTTCATAACATTGTTTTAACGATTGCGTTTTATAAATATATTTTTTTCTTGAAGAAGCACAATTTTGACACACATATATTGTACATAATCGTGAGAAAATGTCAAATTTCCGCTTGAATTTTAATTAATTAAAATTAAAAAAATTATTTCATGGTATATTTTTTATCCTCCCATTCTATATGTGTGAAATTTGGGTATTTTCAGGTCAAACAATCTAACTTGGAAAATGTTTCCTGCTATACATTCACATTCATTTTTATTATTAGTAGAGATTATTAAATCAGTATTAATTAATTTCATTTAAAAATGCTTTATTTTTTTTAGGAAAGTTGTATTTAAATAATGATTAAAATTCATTAGAGACTGAGGATTAATATATAAATTATCTTTCATTCACAATATTTCTGGCAATCAACATAAAATGGACATTTTTCTTTGAATGTCTTCTTTAGTTAATCGTTTTTTCAACAGATTGGAATTGACATTTTAATGCTAATATGGATGTGTTTACATTAAATTATTACAATACATTAATTATGGATGCGTTAAATTCAGCCTTGAGATATGCTTCATATACTTTTTACTTAATAATTTTCTAATACCAATAACTCTTATATTTATTTGATTACCCAAATTTAATAAATTTTGGTTTCAAAAATAGAATAGGTTTCAAAACAGAACATGGCACAAATAATAAAGAAAAGCGTATGTAAACAATATAATCATTTGAGCGTTTTTAATATAGCTACCGACGAATTGCAGCTAAAATACCAAAAACCGACGCCGATGACGGAAAAAAAATGTTCTCGCCTCGAATTTTTATTACTTTCATCATATAAAAGTGAGAGTGATGTATGCATAATTAGCTGCTCCCTTTCACCGATTTCACTCATAAATTGACTCTGATCTGGAGTTATGATGTAGAGATCACAAAATAAGATTAATGTGCCTAACACATTTGGTTTTTGTGTTGTAAATTGAGATGAGAATCATCATATGAGAGACAGCATATCAACATATATCACAATTTGGTAGAGACCCACAATCATTACAAATACTATATGCAAATTTCATCTACTTATTTGCATTTTTACTTTCTCTTATAGAGATTTGGTAGAGATATCTCTTGGTAGAGATACCAAGTATATCAAATAAGTATTGTAATCATTAAAAAAATTCGAACTCGAGATTTTTACGAATCTCCACGATTTTGATTTCTCTGAGTTTGAATAACGCATTTTTTTTAAAAGAATGTCTGTCTGCCTGTCTATGATAAGAATAACTGAGAAACGCTTCGAGGGCATAAAATTTTTTATACTGTCTTTACACCATATTTATAGATTTCTGTCCAATTTTGAGCCAAATGCGTTCAGGGGGAGTCTGTTTGTCCGGCTGTCCAAATATAAGTTAACGCGATAACTGCAAAATGAAAAGGGCCAGATGAATAAAATTTGGTACATGGATTGAACATCAATTGTGTAGACATCTATCAAATTTTGAGCCAAATCCAACAAAGGACTGTCTATCTGTTGGTCTGTACTTTCAGAAACATATAAACGCGCTAACTCAAAAACGTAATGACTTAAATATATCAAATATGGTATGGAGTTTCTGACGAAAGTGTAATTTTGTGTCAAAGTTTTGTTCCAATTGGTTGTGAAAAATGCGTCTAAAGCACAAATTCGATTTTCGGATACTATTAAGCGCATGTCAGGGATTAATCGCCAACAAAACACGCCAATGATGACATGATAGATCCAGTAAAAATGCTAAGTTCACGCCAAAGCTTAATATTTTTTTGCAATTCTACCCAATTCACTGGAATGCGTTTTCTAGGATAGCACTTTTATTAGAGAGTATGTGTGAAAGTTTTGGGAAAACCATTCTAGCTGGTTTTAACAATCATGTCACTTGAGCACTAACAGAATCATAATTTCATCTCCCTTTAATAGATTTTATCCAAAATTTGATGCAAGACATTTTGTGCCCTGTATTTCATTCTTCAGCATCATTGCCTTCTTATTATGAATATATATTTCACTTGACTTGTTTCGTGTTTTTGAAGATAAAATTTTGTAACAATTTTTACTTAACTTCCTGATAGGCTGGAATTATGGATTTTTTTCATTTATGAATTCTTTATAATACCATTAATTTTTTTTCATAATTTAATTTTTGTTAATCGATTGATTTTATAAATTTTTGATCCTATTTTCGTTATATTACCCATCGTGTATTTATTATCTACATCGTAATAAATTGTTAGAAGAATTTACATTATTTATGAAAATAAACCATAAATTAAAGATAAAAATGTAAAAAAATAATTAAATAAAAATATTCTAATTTCACATGACTTACACCTGCTAATAGTGAATTTGTGAAGAAAAAATTATTTCTAGATTCCATAACATTTATAATTATTGTTATAACGTAAGACTGAAACAGTTATAAGAATAAAAATAATTCTAATTTCTTGGACATTATCAGAAATATATTTTTTTAAAACTGATTTACTAAATTTGTTATTTTTACTGTCTGATATCGACAGTCAGACATAATATCCAAAATAAATTTCTTGGTTTCAGGAATATTCCAAATGTGAAAATGTCTTAAAATTTCCAAGTTGAATGAATTTTTGAATATTCCTATATTTTTTGTGCACTTAATATATCAGAAAATAAAGACATATAGTATAAGTATATTAATTATATATTTAAAATAATCAGGAATATCAAGGTACCAGTCTCTGATCTATTGGTTTGAGTTCGAAATTTTTTATTTCATATGATTGTTTATGACCCCTAATACATCATCAATGATCGTTTGACCCCCCCCCATTTTCTGGAGTAATCTCAAAATCATTTCTTCTCTGTATATCCTCTATGGAGTAAAACCTTGACGAAATTCCCCAGCCGCAGTCACTGCACCACTTTCGCCAACTTTCATTAGTATGAGCCTAACCCCTAAATACTCACCATGGTCGTCCCTGTTCACCGTTCTAAAATTCCGGGAAATGTCGCGTAATAACACTTTGGCAAAATCCCTTGTCATAACAAGAAGATTAATTTCGTAAATTTTATTCACTAATATAGAGCGACGAGACTCTGCATAACTTCATTATGAGGTAGATGAAAATAATAGACGAGTTTCAGGAGCATTTATTTAATTATTTTCTAAGTTCCACATTTCACAAGATAAAACAAACACGAACACGAAATACACGACACCCAGAATACATTCTAAGTGAGTATATCTTAAGAAGGATCATGGAAAATATATCTTGATGTTAATAAGGTAAAGCCATCTTTTGTATCAAAAGAGAGAGTAATAGAGTTTTGTAACCGCTACACTAATTAATTTTACCAATTTGTAGACTTTACTAATCTATCAGAATGCTGTATGTTTATTCTTCGAGTTTAATTTGAAGTGGTATTTTCTGCTATCATGATAAAACACAATTCCTCAAATCTGGTTGGCAGGACTAGGTAAATTCTATTAATAAGGTTAGAGAGCAACTGATTTTTGAAGGTTACTAATGGATATAAAAATAGAAATAATAAAATGAAAATATCTAATCCAATTCTCCTTATCCGAATGAAATCTAATTCAATATCAGAAAACATTTAAAGTTGCAGTTACACAACAATCACCTATTTCAAAAATATGCAGCCTTTTTGTGTTTAAAATGCTTGCTAGAAAGAAAGAAGAAAATCTATTAAGTGAATAATGAAATCTGTAAAACATGCTAAACTGCTCAAAATAAAATTCTACTGAGCTGTAACTAAATATTAGATTTGAATGAGAACTGCCAATTTGCTAATTTAAGTGATTATCACTAATCCGAAATAATGTTATATGCAAGGTAACTTGATTTTTGAATCCTACATTCAGTCAGATTTGTTTTGATCAAAATTCGTTGAAAACATGCATTATTTTGGTGTATGCATTGCACGTAAAGCATGCATTAAGCCTGTACTTTACCTGAAAAATAGAAACTCTAGCTGTTAACGTCATCGATAATTACTAAAAAGGAAACTGCTTCAACGTTTCTTTTCATAATTTTACTTTCCTTCAAAGAATGAAACTAAGAAACTAAGACATTTAATCTAAATTTATATACAGATTTTAATTTATATTTATATATTAATAAGATATTTTATTAAATTTATTTATATTATTATTAATTTAAATTTATAATATGAATTTGTATATATCAATTTAAATTTAAATTTATATTTTTATTTAATTTAAATTTATATAGCTATTAATTATAAAAAAATAAATTTAAAATGTTCGATAACTTTTGATGAAATGCTTTGAATTAAGGTCGTTTTTCATGGCTAGTTTAACTTATTTGAGAAATCTAAAAATAGGTTTAAATTGTCAAACAGCTCAATTTTTTATGAAATCTTGGAAGCTTTGTATAAATTTTAGAAGTGAGAGAAATAAATATTGATGAGAATTATAACAAAGAGAAAATAAAAAAACTTTTACCGTATTCAATAGATTTTTTACACCAAAAGGCCTTTAAAACGTATTGCAAGGAATTTTAGTTTATGATTTGTTAATCAATTCATTAATTTCTTTTAATCTAACAAACTGAATTACTTGAATAGATTGTATATTTATTTTTGTGGGTATATTTTTTTGCATAATGTCACGTAAGTACTTTAGTGTGGAACTCAATGACACACAAGAAGTAGAGCTAAACGAATTTATTAACTCAACTCTGAACTCAGAACACCGTAACTGAGAGATCTTCAGCTTTTATACTAACAGGGAAAGTTCCAAAATACCTTTCTGGAGACAGTAAGAAAGTCCAGAACGCTTATCTGGTAAACTAAAGAAAGGTCCAGAATCTTCTGGAACACGAAATAAAGGGAAACATAAAATAAAGGAATTAAATATTTATACAAACTGTGAATCTCATTGTCGCTAGCGGGATTCGAACTCACGGTCTCGTGATTATGACACCAATGTGGTAACCATTCGGCTATGGAGAGTCGACTGCCTCTTTCCAATGCTGCACTATTATAAATTGAATATTTAAAGATAATGTTCATTAAAGTGACAAAATTTTTAAAATGCCTTTAAAATTCTAGAATTTTGTAAATATTCAAGAAAAACAGAGGAATTGCGATGGACTAATCAGTAAGTCTTATCATGATAATGCTAAACCAATGGAATTTGGTATGTAGTCATTTCTTGGGTATCAAATGCTCACTTATAAACAGCTTTTTAGAATTTTAATTAGATTTTTAATTTTTAATTTATTTTTATTATTAAATAAATTTTTTCCCTCAATAATTTTGGAATATATCATTGCATCCAATTAATTTAGTGACACTTAAAGATTCAAAAAAACTATATTTAAAATGTTCCTAATTCTTTTCTACAATTTTTTCTCTTATTTTAATAAATTTCTAAAAATATTTTTAAGTATATTTTTACATCAAAACTTTTCATTCTCTTAGTTTCCTGGATTTATACTCACGCTTATTTCAATGATATTAAATACAATTTTTATATGAATGTGCACGTGATTGCTCTTGCATAATCAAAAGTAAATTTACAAAGTAAAATTATTATAAACGAATCCAACCTAAAATATCATGATCCTATGATGTTTTGGACTAATGGTTCAAATTTCTTTTAAATTCCCCTAATTTTTTAATCAAATTTCAAGAGAGAAAAAAAATATATCTGAAAACGAAATCTTGCTTTGTTTTGCTTACATTTTCGATTTTAATATTAAGAGAATCAGTCCCATATCGTTTCAAGGAACGATTTCAAATAACTACGATTTTTCGTATTATGCAGCTTTAATATAGGGCTTTTAATAAGTCATGAATCTTGATTCGAAATTAAATAGTGCAATTAAACTTTTTAGTCCTGAAAACTATGCCCGCACTTGTTATCTTCTGATTTCCGATATTAATAAAGGAAAATAAATTAATTTTATTGAAGACTAGATCGTTTTTGATTATTGATTAACTAAGAATATTAATTTGGATTAATTTCAGTTAATTCTCTTATGCATGATTTGATATGCTGGATTTCTTCAACGAAGCATTTTCAGCACAAACGTTGTGATAGATTTTGAAGCCTTTTTATTTTAGTAGTTTCACTTGCTATATTTATTTTGTCAATTCACTTTTTGATGGAAGAGAATTCCACTACATTAAAAACTTGAATGTGTCGGTTATCTATTTCAAATCTCGCATTTCAATCTACTGTTTGCAATTTCACTTTCTGATTCACTGCATTGTTAAAAATAATTTTTATTTGTTGAGACATTAAAGAAAATACTGAAATACAGCTTTCAAATATTTCATGATATATAGAAAATGGTTTGAATTTCTTTGCAATAATAAAATTTATTGTTAAACGTTACACAGAAAAAATATTTCTTTGAAAAAAATTGTTACAATCCATTGCTAAAAACTGAACAGTAACTAAATTGGTATGAATTTTAAAAATTAAAAATTTTAAATCTGAATTTTAAAATGGTTTAAAAATTAGTCCTGTGCAATAATATTTTCGGTTGTTATCTGTCAACGGAAAAAAATTAAAATCTCCCTTAATTGTTTATTTTTTATCAATTAAAATATCAAAAAATTTGCTTCAAGTTGCACATTTTCACTCCCAAATTATGTTTCTGGTAAATTTAATGATTCTAAGCCAAATGATCTATCAAGTTGAGTGCGTGCGAGCCCACACATACACACGCGCACACACTAACTCTATTACTAGTAGATTTTGTAAGTAACGACTCTTTTATTCTCTTATACTTTCGCTAAAGGAAAAATGTTTTGAATTCAATTTCTGTTTTAAAATTGCCCAGGAGAAAAATAAATTTTCGAAAACAATTTTATTTACTTCAAAATGTAAAGTATAGAGAAAATAAAAAAAAAATCACTCACATTCCGGCTTCAAAAACAGAGATCTTAATAGCATAATTTAAAAAGAAATAAAACAGGTGCTTAAGTTTATACATCACGCAGAAATTTTAGGAATTTTCTAAAACGGATAATTTTACACAACGTTACCAATAAATCTTTAATAGCTTAAAGAAAATTTAAAAACAAAGCTTTTAAAATGTAGAGAGTGAACAAGTTTTATTTCTTTTAAATATGGCGAAATGTTTGAAAAGGAAACTCGTTATAAATGAAATATTTAAAATCAGCGGAAATGGTTTCCCTGAAACTTTCACGCATACTCTTTAATATATTTGTTATCCCAGAGAACGCTTTCCATTGCACTGGTGTGCAATAATTAAGTTCTTTTGGCGAGAATTTAGCTTTTTCACTGAATTCTATGATGGCATCCTTGGCTAGTTGTTTGGCGGCTAATCCCTGGCATTCATTAATAGTATCAGAAAATCGAATTTGTGTTTTAGATACATTTTCCCCAACCAAATTAAACAAAAATCTGACACAAAACTTCACTTGTAATCATAAACTCCAATATCAAATTTAATATATTTAAATCATCATGTTTTTGAATGATCGTGTTTGCATGTTTCTGAAGTTACAGACCGACAGACAGTCAACTCATAGTTGCATTTTGCTCAAAATTAGACAGGTGTCAACATTACATATGTTAAATCTGTGTTCCGAATTTTATCTATATAGTGTCTTCGTTTTGTAAGTATCGTGTTAATTTATATTCGAACAGATGGACTTCCTCAGAACATATTTTACTCAAAATTTGATAGAATCTACAAAGGCCTTATATCAAATTCCAGCCATCTAACTCAGATCATCTTTGAGATATCTTTGTCATTGACAGACAGACAGACATTTCCTAAACATATGTTTTTCAAATTCAGGAAGATTTAAAGCGTGGAGATTTGCCTAAATCTCGAATTTGAATTTTTTGACGGTTACTATACTTTCTCTATACTACGTATACGAGAAACTAAAAATAAATTAAAAAAAATGTTTGTATTTTTTTAATAAACTTTGAGTCATTATGATAAAAAGCTTTAATTCTTAAATAATTTTGCCTTTTTATTTATTCATATTCATATTCTTTTAAGTACTATTCATTATGAAGGAGATAGATTTAAATATATCAAAAGTAAGTTTAATACGATTGATTGCATAGGTTCACAATCGTGTATTTATATATAAAGCTTTTGTAACTTTTGCTTTATCACGGTGTGACATTAATGCTAATATAAACATATCTATTTTTTTTGTCTGTCTTAATCACTTTGCTATTAATTAATCAAAAATGAAATGGTTAGCATTCGCGATTCATATTTCTTTTCTTCATTACTTTGATGTCAGTGACAGCTCTCAATTCTAATAAACAAGCTTTACAATTAAAGTTTCACTTCAATAATCATTTACAAGCACTTTAATCAATTGTTATTCGTTTCCTTAACGTTTATGAGAAAATAATCATATTCATTTCATATTTACATGTCCTTTAGTCTGAAGAATTTAAATCTATTCATTATGCAAATGAAGGTCCAAGCATCTCCCAATGTAGTCATCGCGACTAAGTGAACAATGAAAACATAAATTATCAAAACCTGTGGTAAATATTTCTCATTCAAGTTCTCCGCTCTCGCATCTGTGACGTCATTACTCCGAGACGCGATCGTGGCGCCATCGCATCGCGAGATGACCTTGCTGTAAGGTGACTTCCTTTCTATCCTTCTGTCAAACGTTCGCTTGAAAGGATCGTTCTGTCACTCTCTGCCTCCTCAGCGCAAAAGATGAGCAAGCCCAAAGTTCTTGTTACGAGGCCCGATGTGCCCGTTGAAGGAGTTAATTTGCTTAAAGAAAAGTGAGTATATTGAAAAAAAAAATTGTTATTTTGTAGTTTAATGTGGACATGTTGCGATTGTGTTAAAATTTTTTGGATCTTCTTTTAGGAAAAGGTTGCGAGTGTGTTTGGAAGGTTATTAGCCTTGGGATTTGAATACGAAATATCATATTACGCTTTGGGCGTTGCGTGGGAGATTATTAAGCATGCATAGGAATTTTTTAAAAAGTTTTCTTTTTTCTCCCCGAATTTAATTAAGAGCAAATTGTTGGTAAAACGGGCAACAGATGTTCGAAGTTGGAAATGAGAAAGATATTATTTATTTTTAAGAAATATTAATAAATATATCAATTAAAATATGATCAAAAGTTGAAAAAAATTCTTTGGATTTTATCTTCATTTATTGACGAGAAAAAAAAAAGAGTGTTATTTAGTTAACTCGGAACTTTGCTGTGCACCCCTTTTTTTCCTTTCTTTTTCAAAACTGTCACCTTCAGAGTGCAAAGCAGTTATTTTTTTGCGATCAAAATTGTTTTCGGCTTGCTTATGAATAAAATTCCAGAACATGAGATCTTAAAAGAATGTTTTTATTTTGAATAAATTCGTGAATGAACTGAAATCTGAGACGAGTTACGAACTTCAGATACGCGTTTTCAGCGGTAGATAATCATAAATGGAGTACTCAGGAAATCGACCGCTACTCTACTTAGGATTCTTGTAGTTCAGCCAGACGCAAGCATCTCGCTTTCTGTCTGCTGTATCTTTTTCCACCCCTCTTTTCGCTTTTTGTTATTCTTTCTTTTCTTTTGCTCTTTATCGTTTGCTTCCACTTCCTTTCTAATGACGGAGGCAAGCAGAGCATTGCCATCTTCGCTTTAAAAAAATTGATCTAATTCAAAGCAGCTCTTACGTGTTGCGGAATAATTCTATTACTCGAATAATTGAATTAATTCTAGAATCAGAAATGGATTAAATTTCAAGAAAACAATACACACGTTTGTTATAAAATAAAATTAAAGAAAATTTAAAGAAATATTAAATACTTTTCTTTTTAATTAAAACTTTTTTTAGAATAAATTTTTTGCTTTCTAAAACTCTCAACAAAAGTACATAAAATCTTAATAATTAAATTAAAATTTCTTTTTTTAAAGTCAAAATATAAGTATTTAATGTGTTTTCTGCAGTATCTTCGTAAATAATGAGATATTGCTTTTATTATTCTAAAATTGAGAAGAACATTGCTTAATAACAGTTGGGGGGGGGGGAATGTATTATTTATCGTCTGAATTTTCCACCATTTGTCAATTCTTGCCGACAGATGCCTTAGTTGATTGGCTTTGTAAAGTGTCAATTGCGAGAAAGAAGTTCTTTTTTCCAACTGTGGAGTATTATTAAAAATGGAAAAATTAAATCTGGTGAATATGAAAAAAATATTCTTAATTATTTGTTACGTTCCTAATCAAGGCCGTAGTATTACTCTTATTATTAGTATGTTAAAAATCCACTGAATCAATAACATATTAATTTTAAATGTATGTATTATTTTTACATAAAGTTATTGAATTGATAAATAATTTATATGGCATTGAAATGTGTTATATAATCTGAACAAAAGATTTCTTAAGAACAAACGCTTGCATTCATTTTACAGCATTTCCATTTTAATGGATTAAATAATGGATAATTAAATTAAATATTACGCATTCTCTAGTATTGCATGCATTTTTTAGAAAGAGAAAGTTTTCTGGTATATTGAAATTGAAATTGAGTGTGCATTAATGACAAAATTAAATGCAATATTTTTTTCTGAATTAAATAAAAAATAATTACTGTTGTGAGAGTAAAAATCCATTTACTAATAAAGCTATTTTTTTTAAAACCGTCTTTTGTTTGTCTCTTGTTGCATTAAAAAAACTAGTTTTAAAAGGTATGAAAACGTTTGGTTGTTAATCTATTTTTGGTTGTTAAATATTAATATGGAATATTATTTAAAATTTTACCTAGTCAGATGGTAAGACTAAAAGAATTCTGAATTCAATGGAATAATTTTATTACAAATTACTGTGGCTGAAATTAAAATGCTTACATGCTACGGAGTAAACGTGAAAGTGAAAAATCTACTACGCAGTTAAAGTTAAAAAAAAATCTTTTCTTAATTTAAAGGTTAGCAAAAGTAAGTTATTGAGTTTAATGAAACAGTGATATTAGTTTAAATTTCATTATAACAATGACATTGTTACATATATTGTAAATCAAATTAAAATAAAAAAATATTAAAATTAGAAAAAGCTTACGAAAACGAAAATCATATATTTAAATAGATAATTTTTAAGTTTTATGATAGTATGAAATTAATTTTTGTGATATATATTTTCGGAGGATATGGTCGAAAAACATCAAAAATTGCTTTATTTGAAAATAATTATATTTTAGTGAACTTTTGAACTTGGGAAAAGTCGACAATGACCTTGCTTTTGACTTGAAGAGCACGTATGCAAATTTCGTCAGGACTGGATAAAAACTGAAGATTTGTTAAAAAAGCATACAAACTAACGTTAATTTTTATATATATATATATATATATATATATATATATTTCAGCTTAGGAAAATATTTTTAATCTTTACTTTACTTTTGTCCAAATAGTTCTATTTTTAGCTTTTAGTCAATTTCAATGACTTTAATCATTTGCTGAATGTCACATTATGAGTGAAGGTATGAACTATATTTTATACTCTAAATATTCAGAGTATAAAATATTTAGATTATTAATATTAATTTCTTACAATTTAGATCACAGAGAAAAATTTATATTTATGTTAAAAGTCATTAAAAAAAACGAAGCTTATAATTTCTGGTAACAGTTGCAACATTGTACTTAATTAAGTTGCACTTAATGAAGTTCACTACTGGTGGTTTTTCAGTAGTGAAGCTGGTGGCTTTTTCAATAAACTATTTAAAAGCTGATGGCAATGTTTGTTTTGTGTAAAATAATTATATTATATATTACGGAAAAAATGTCCTTGCGCAACCTTAAAACAAAATCTATTTATCTTTTCTTCTAAATTAAAAACAAGCACTATAAATTTAAAATAGGAACTCACTAACTTTCAGAAATATTTTGTGATATTTTTCTTTGTATGTGAATTTTGAAGCAAAGGAAGATATTTGAAATTTTTAACATTCTTCTATCACTACATAAGATCTTATTCATTTACTAATATTCATTCATAAGATCTTTAGTTGGTGAGAAAATTAAACTTACTAACTATTTTGATGTGAATAAATTTTAGAAAAGTATCCACATCAAAAGTAATTCACATTAGTTTTTATTAGTAGAGAAATAGTTTAGAATTGCTTTGTTTTTTTTCCTCAAAATCAGCATAGAAATTTCTTTCAACAATAATAAATTGCGAAATGTAATATATCTTTATGTCTTTCAGCTAAATCAATATTTTATTTGTTTTTAGCTTTATATCTCTGCTTTTATATTTAAATAAATGATTGCTTTTTAAGTCGTTTATACTTTTACCATTTGATTGGTGCAGTATAGTTAAATATGGCTCTTGCGCCAAAACAGCAAACAAACAAATAAAGCTATATTCAGAATTTTGATATTAGTATCCCTGTGAGTGATTTAAAAAAAACACACAACTTTGCTCTACCTCTCAAAATGGCAGACTCAATGGGATCTGTTAACAGAAAACAAACTTCATCGCGTTAAACCTCATGTTGAACATTGGCCATGTCTTCCAAATAGAAAAGCAGACACTATCTTAACCCGTTAGCGGATAGGTCATACCAGATTCACCCATCGCCATCTACTTTTTGGAGCAGCGGCACCAATGTGCTCTCAATGCAATTGCATCATGTCAGTTTACCTTATTCTCAGTGAATGTCCAAATTTTAGTACACAACGTTTATATCATTTTAACAACTCTACATTTTCACATTTGCTTGATAGAATATCACATGCTAATCTTTTTGCTTTTTTGAAATCAGTAGGTTTTTACCCCCATATTTAAGTAATCTTCATCTTTTTCATATTTTTTACATTGTTTCTTAAAGCTGAAATTATATTTTTAATCCTAAAATAAATACAGTTTGGCGCAGCTTAGTCAATAACATGGCTCTTGTGCCAATAAAATCCAAATCCAAATTAGAATTTTGATTCTAAATCAAAATTCAGTTAAATCAAATTCGTTCATGCAAAATGTGGTGCAGGAGTAAAGCTTTCAATAGTGTTAAATAAATGAAAACTATGCATTTTATAACAATAGGTTAGACTTTGATATTCTAAAGTAAATATTAATAGAACTCTAGAAGGAAAAACGGAAGCGGAAACGTCAGAGGAGATAGAAAGATGGAAAAAAAATGTGGCACTAACGAAATATCAACAAATAAAACTTGAGATATTTAGTTTGATTCAACCATTACATACATATACAATGCCGGCGTCGTGGCACAGGGGCATCTCGGGCTCCAGTCCCGGTTCGGGCATGGTTGTTCTTCTTCTGTGTTCTTTCTGTGAAATGTGTGAATGTTCCCAACCTGTAAAAAGGGATTGTGCAAGAGAATGTGACACATGAAGTAACTAAGTCGTACCCTTGACACAAGTTGGAGCTTTTGAAAAAACAAGAGACGCTCACCTGACTTAAATCGCTGACAGATAATTGTCAGCGGCCTTGTAAAGTGCCATAAGTCACAACACATATGCATATACAATACTTTTTTCGAAAACTTAAACGACTAAAAAATTATAACTTTCTCTCTCTTTTACTCACACACACACAAAAAAAAACTTTACGAAAATAATATGAAATGACTTTTTTTTCTTCTTTCTTGTAAAGGAAATACATTGAGAAAAGTATTGTATTCGTCAAAAATTCAAATTCGTGATTTTGACGAATTTTTACGTTTTCATTTTTCTTTTATCTTAAGGAAAAATTAATTTTTAATATTAATTATAATATTATAATTTTTAATATTAATTATAATATTATAATTTTTAATATTAATTAATAATATTATTCTTGCTCTATTTATCTATAAAAACGATAACTCAAACAAATAAATAAATAAAAATGCTTTTAACAAAAGAAATGAAATTTAGTATGTAAACCACACGCCAAATTATGGATTTTTTGTTAAATTTTGGATGAAATCTATTGAAGGAAAATATTTCTATCTGTTTGTTCGTATGCATGCGAATACATAAAAAGCTAGAGAGAAAATAAATAAATAAATAAAAAAACGTAAAGAGTTAGATGATACAATTTGATGCATAATTTAATTTTCAGAAACAAAGGTATATTAAATCTTGAAACATAGCTGTCGATGGACTGACCATTTGTCTACTAGTTTATTCTTATTATGAGAATGTGATAATTCATGAAAGAAACGATTTCGATAAATGAAATATGGTATGACGATTTTTCATAAAAATTGTAGATATGTATTAATACTTCAACCGCAGTCAGGCGAAGTAAAGACATCCAAAATTCATTTAAGAAACAAAAATGTGTAGTGAATCCTGGATGAGAGGAGAGAACATTCTCTAGCGGACTTACTGTGACCTAGGATAGTTTGCTACCTCCATACCTATCTCTACTTCAAGATACGTTCAGGCGATGCAGATTTTTATAAGGAAAATAGCAAAGATAGTACTATATTTTCTAAATATTTTCTCACTGGATTATCTAATTATTTCCCGTATAATGTTTGAGAGATTACTTTCCTATTTTTGTTTTGCTTATATTTATCATTATGGGAATTATATTCTTTAACGCATGTAATTAATTATAATAAAAAAAGCATAAAACAACATGTTTTGGACTAAGGGTATAAACAATGTTATAAAATAATAAAAGTGCAAAAAGTGGTTTTTATTCCCGATTTATTTTGCGTTGAATTTTTTTATAACAATTATTCATGCTGAAACTGAAAATTTGATGTGAACAAACGCTATTATATTCCTCTTAACATAGATTATATTATCGTTAACGTTTGTTTTTTCAAATTAGCCAATACGAAACTGAAAATTTTACTATTTTTAGTTTCGCTAGTAGTGTTTCTCTTTATTTTCCTTTCGAAATTTTATTCCATGACACCATAAACGCATTTTATAAAGTAACCTTGGGAAAGGTGTTTACGATTTGAGTGCGTTGGTAGATACGGTTGTGAAATTTCTCGGATTCATTTGATGAAATACTGGCGTTTTATATTTCAGGAATCGGGCTTGAATTTCACAATTTAGAATATAGCGGTTCAATCATTGTCTGTATCGGAAAGCGATTTTATATGACTTATTTTTTGACTTTGGCGTCAATATTTTTAGTAATTAATTTGGCAATACACGAATTTAATCATAATTATGATTTAATTAATTACTTTCTAGACTTATTTTAATATTTTTTCCGATGCGAGTAAGTATAATCATACATTTTCTTTTCTGGATGACTGGAAGTAAATATGCATCTTTTTATTTTGATAAAACCTTTTTTTTTGGTCTTTGACAAAATCGGCAAATAAATCATAATTGCTAAACAGAAAAAAAGGGGCGAAAAAAGGCGGGAGTAGTCTTCCAAAACTTTCTCGCATACCCTCTAATAAAAGTATTATCCCAGATAATGCCTTGCATAGTATTGGCGTCTAATAGATACATAATAATAACCTTTGGCGCGAATTTCGCATTTTTACTGAATTTATCGTGTGGCGAGTTATTTGGCGATTAATGCCTGGAATGCATTTAAGAGTATCCGAAACTGGAATTTGTGTTTTAGATGTGTCGTCGATGCTCATGAAAAAAACTCAAAACTCAATAAATAAATGCTCATTTAGCGGACTGTAATTCACTTTTAATCCACACTCAATAATTTGACGAGAGCCGATGGTACACACATCTCTTCCCGGCTGCTCGCACTCAACCGACTGTTTACACAAAACCTCGTTTTTCATACAGATGGCGCGACGGTAGTATGCGCAGATACATACCGCTGGGCGTTGCAATGTTTTAACATTTAACAAAATTGTACTCTTTCTGAAATCAACATATATTAAATTCACACAATAATTTCAATAAGTTCCTCATATGACACGATATAATGAATAATATAACAGAATAATCTCAAATGACACGATATAATGAATAATATAACAGAATAATCTCAAATGTCACACAAAAATTTGATAAGTTGACAAAATAAATTATGATATATGCACTAGATTACGAGTAAATAATATTTAAGATTCAATAGGCAATATACAAAGTTTAGAAATTGGACGTTTGAAAACTCCTTTATTTGTTTTAATATTAGTAACACGAATCTGCTGCTCAGGTGTCGTCCTCGTCATCTGACCGCGGTTCAAAATTGCGAGATCCGTCCCAAAATAGCCCTAGTGTTGCTTCAAACGGGACATTAATATAACTAAAACTAAACTAAATAAATGCTTGAGAATTTAACTCTGTCACAGGCTCCAAATGCACAGCTTTTGTGACGAAGCACACAAATATCGCCATACAAATTTTTTGGTATGTGCCTTTACGCTGGTGTTTATATTTAATTGTGAATGGTCCACAAAAGTCAACTCCTGAAATCGCAAATGAAAAATTTTGACTCACACGCTGTTTAGGTAGGTCACCCATTACTAGTTTAGCTTTAAAACAAGTTACACATTCGTGGACTATCTTTCTACAATCAGCTCTGCCATTAATCACCCAAAATCTTTACCTTATAGTAAACAATAATGTTTGTGGTCCTATATGCATATGCTTAATGTGATAACTAGCAATTATTAATCTCGTTAACTGATGATTACCTGGTAACAATATCGGAAACATTTTATCAAAGCTCAAATTACTGTTGGACAATCGTCCACCAACTCTTAAAATACCTGCTTTATCAATAAAGGGATGTAAATTTTTTACCTGACTTTGCCTTGAGACTTCACCTGAACATCTTAAATCTTTCATCTCTTTGGCAAACTCACTTTGTTGAGCTAAACTTTCCAATGAAAGCTCGGCTTGTCTGATCTCACCAGGGAATAAAAAACCTCTTGATCTGTCATATTTCTTTCTACAATTTTCGATGAACCTATGAACATAACTCACAATACGAATAAGTTTACTATAACTATTACTAATTTTTAGAACATTATGAAGAAAATTATTGTTATCATTTATAAAACAATTAGAGTCACTAGATGGTTTAAACTCTTTAGAAAAGTCATCTGCAATAACTCTGATTAAGATGTCTCTATTTGGGTATTCACTGCTACGCAAAAATGATGGTCCTTTAAACCACAGTTTGCAATGATGAAGTTTATCAGGATCGAGTCCTCTGGAGTCCTGGTCAGCAGGATTCTCATTAGAAGGGACATATCTCCAATCTTCAATGCAAGTGAGGTCTTGAATTTGGGTTACCCGTTTGGCAACAAATGTCTTAAGAATTTCTTCTTTTATGGTTCTTTGCGAATCCATGAAAAAACAATCATGCTGTCACTCCATAGATAGGTGCGGGATATTGGTAATTTGAGAGCATGTATCACCTTTTTCACTAACTTGGCTAGAAGCACTGAAGTGCAAAGTTCCAATCTTGGGATGGTAACTCTTTTTAATGGAAACACTCTCGATTTACTGGCAATCAATTTAGTTGATGCGTGACCATCTTTAATACACTTAAGTAGATAACTGCACCATAAGCGGCTTCTGATGCGTCAGCGAACCCATGGATTTCTATCACTTCAGCTCCCTCAGTAAGTATACATCTTTCAAATTTCATGCTACTAAAAATTTGACCACTCTTTAGTTTGTTTCTCAGGCAGTACCTCATGCCAACCCAGCTTTAAAGACCATAATTGCTGTAAAAATATTTTTGCCTTCGTCACTACAGATTCCTAGTAATCCAAGAGGATCGAAAAGTCTTGCTATAGTGGATAAAACGCAGCGTTTTGTGACTTGACAGTTCTTTCCTTGAGACGGCTTGAAATCGACTTTAAAGTAAAGGCTGTCCTTTTTGGTATTCCAAGAAACTCCTAAAACTTGCGTTTCCTCGGAGTGTGTAAAATTATAGATTTCTTCACTACTTGATACTAAGTCTTCACAATTATTCTTCGCTTTAATTGGATTTCGGTTAACATTTGACAAGTGTCTGCATTATACACTGGTGCGCAAAACTTAAGCAACAGGTATGTTTTTTGCCATAACTTCACGAGAAATCATCTGAGAGACATGAAATTCAGAAATGAGATACAGCATTTTGTTCTGAAAGAATGACGAAAGCATAGTTGCGCAGAAATGAATACAATGCATACAGTATGGAATCAAACAAAAAAAGGCTTTATTGAACTCATAGTATCGTTACACATGATTGTCTGTCCAAGAGGAAGAACAGCAAGCAAGCAATTCCCAACGCCAGTTGATTTGGAGAGAGGTCGGGACACGGTTTCATCCCAGTAACATCACGGAAAGAGACCGTTTCGGTGGTCCTGGAGTTGTCGTCTGGGGAGGCATTATGATGAACGGGTGGACTGAGCTCCACGTTTTCGACAGAGGTTCTGTAACTGGAGATCGCTATTGTCAGGAGGTGATCCTTCCCCATGTGCGTCTGTTCCGAGGTGCCATTGGATCAGACTTCGTTTTTATGGATGACAATGCACGGCTACACAGGACTCAGGCTGTTGAGGAGCTCCTGGAAAGTGAAGATATCACCCGAATGGATTGGCCGGCGTGCTCCCCTGATTTAAATCCGATATAACATGTGTGGGATGCTTTGGGGAGACGCCTTGCGGCGCGATTACATCCTCCTGGGAACACCCGACAACTTAAACAGATGCTGATTGAGGAATGGGCACTCTTACCTCAAGAACTGTTGGACAATCTGGTGCTGAGTATGGGGAGACGGTGCGAAGCAACCATTGCAGTAAGGGGAGGGCATATCCCATACTAAGGAACATCTACTTGTTGTTCTTCCTCTTGGACAGACAATCATGTGTAACGATACTATGAGTTCAATAAAGCCTTTTTTTTGTTTGATTCCATATTGTATGCATTGTATTCATTTCTGCGCAACTATGCATTCGTCATTCTTTCAGAACAAAATGCTGTATCCCATTTCTGAATGTCATGTCGCTCAGATGATTTCTCGTGAAGTTATGGCAAAAAACATACCTGTTGCTTAAGTTTTGCACACCAGTGTAGATGTTAAATGTGTGTGCCGAATTTTATCCATTTAGCTCTCTTCGTTTTGTAGTTATCATGTTAACTTATATTCGAATAACCGGACAGACAGACTTCCCTGAACGGAATTTGCTCAAAATTTGATAGAAGTCTATAAATTTGGAATAAAGAGCGCACACGAAATATTCTCCGTCTAGCTCAAAGCGGTTTTTGAGTTATCTTTGGTATTTTCCAGCAATGTGTTTTTCGAACTCGGGGAGATCTGAAAGGTGGAGATTCGTCGAAAGCTTGAGTTCGAATTTTTTGACGATTACTATACTTTCTGTATTATATGTATACAAAAAAAAGTTTTTAAAAAATCAAAATTTTAAATGTAAAAGAATTTTTTTGCTTAGATTCCAAATATTTTTTTTTGAAATCCTTATGGACTCTTAATTCCATTATACTAAAAATTTTGATATTTTACATAAGCACGAATTAATAAATGTATGATATTACAGGATCGTTTTCAAAAAGTTTAATAAATGGTCTATTTTCGTCTAATATTCAGTAATAAATAACCATGTATTTTTTTATTTTTAATTAATTGCATATAAGCATATTTTCCAAACAATATTTTTTAAAGAAAATTCTTTTTGTTTATGAATTTGACTTCCTTGCGTATCACGATTTTAAAATATATTCCATAGTTTATGTTTATATTTCACATAAGCAGAATGTATTAACAAAAAAATTAATCTCCTCAAAACTGCCGCAGTATTTATATCCTTAAAATAAAAAGAAAAAAAAAAGGAAAAAAAAAAAAAAAAAAAAACCCAAAAAAAAAAAAAAAAAAAAACCCCAAGAGAATCACGCAAGCATAATCCGCTGAACAGCAGTTTTCACCGCTGACATCTTATGACAGTGAAGCCGTCAGTATTCATTGGTTGTTTACAAAAAAGTATTCCCTGTAAATAATCGATATTTACGGTGAAACCAACTCAAGGAGAAAGAGGAATGATCAATGGCGGTAACGTATTTTTCTCTCAGCATGACTGCTCTTGAAGATATTTATTTGCACGTAAATATAGATCAGACAAAGGGAGAAAAATCAATATCCTTTTTTTTCTTCACGTAGTTCTTTTTTCAGGGAAAAAAAATAATCGTTCTACAATTTTCTTTTTATCAAAAAATGTTTTTGTGTTAATCTCTTTTTATGAGAATAGGAAAATTCTAAAATAATAAAACAATATTAATTTAATTAAAAATTAAATAAATTGGAATTACAAATGTAGTGATGTCTTTATTTAAGGAAGTCTCATCGTTTTATTTAAATTCTTCTTTATAAAAAAATACATTGAATAGAAACCTGTGAACTGAAGTTTAAGAAAATACTTATTTTTATCTGTCTATTCACTTTATTAACTATAAAACGCATCCTTAAAAAATGTAAAAGTCTGTCATATGTACATGTTTTATATAAAAATCGTATATTTTTCTTAAAATTTATATTTTTGAAAGTTGAAGTGCATCATCCTTAACATTTTGTTGAAACTGTGGATCTCTTTATATTGTCTCAATGCTTTTTGCGAAAGATTTTTAATAATCTCTTCATTATCATCTTTATTACTCATTGTAATGTCTTCATTATTTTTTGTAACTCTTAGCAGTATCATTTTCCGTAGGAGAGGTCCCCCACCCAGGGGGCATCTCGAAATAAGGATAAGATGCTTCCGGTATGGTAGATGGATCTCGCCACCCTGGAGTGTACACGAAAAGGGGTTTGGCTCCTCCCATCGATGACGGGACGTACTTCCTTAGGGAAGGGTTGTATCGTGGCCGGTGATGGCCCTTAGGACTCAATAATAGTTCCCACCAGTGTTGCTGCTGCGGTAGTCCGGTCATTCAGTAATTATTATCAATGTGTTTTCGGACGGTCGGAGAGTCAGTGATAGGATTATTCCGTAGGAGATTCAACAATTAAACAACTCTGTAATTTCAGTAATGGAGTAAAATCGCTAGAGGTCTTGGTAAAATAGAAAGTTGCAACCCCCTTTCCCTCCCTAAACATCTCCAATTCTCCAACTCCCTCTGCAGAAAATCGGAAAATATTTTTAGATATAAATCATGTCTCAAATATAGAAAAAAAAATATTATGTAAATATTTTTCCAAGACAAGATTCTGTAGGTTATATCTTTAAATGAGAATTTGTTAAGTGAAGGCTATTGTATTGTATTTTATTTCTGACGAAATGAATTATAAACCGCATGCACAGAATTCCTTTCATTTTCAAAGACAAATCTTTTAAGACACATCGCTACATTTACGTAGTAATAATTATAGTTGATAAGAGAAATGAAACATGTTATATAATTTTTAATAAAATAATCCGGAATATAAGTCGTATTAAATCTGTTGCAATTCTTTGAAAATTTTACTTCACCTTAATGTAAATAAAAGTCATTCTAATTTCATGGGTTTTTTTTTCATATAACCTTTAAATTATTAAGCTGATTTCATCTAAACTAGAAGAAATTGATATTTAAGTGAAGAGAAAAAATTACTGCTGTCAACGTTTCAAAACGCAAAAGTTAAATATCCGATTAATTTAAAATTAATCTAAATTTTCACATGTTTCGGAAGAAACTTCTAACAAATTATCGCGCAAAATTTTAAAAAAATATTATTTTAAACTTTAAAAAAAATCTTTTTTAATTATACCAATTTTATTTCAGTGCAATTTTTCCCTTTAGCTCTATTAATTTTTAAAATTTAATTTTTTAATGTGATTTGTAGCAATGCAATCCATCGTTATGGTAAAATCCAAACCAATTTTAATTTTATGATTTTTTTTGCCCATCCAGTTGGTAAAAACCTTAAAAGCTAAGAGTTTAAATTTCCATATTTTTTTCACTATATCCTTTTTATAATTAACAGTTTTTACTTTTAAATTTTTAACGTGAAAAGAAAAAACAGTATGTGGCAGCATGCAAAAATACAGCTTAGACCAAGCATAAGCCAATAAGATAACAATTGAAAAAGCAAATGAATAAATAAGAGATGAGAATTGCGAAAAAGCAGATGATATTTAAAAATATATATATAAATTCTAAATGAATTTATAATTGAGATTGTGAACAACAATGAAAAATATATATAAGAATAGAAATATTAATTTAAAAACACTGTAAATACATAACTTAAAAATTTATATTTAAAAGGAAAAATAAGTTTTTTTTAAATATACTAGAAGTTGGATAGCTAAAGTGCAACTGTCAGTCGCTTTAATTTGAATTGAAACTATTTGCTTAGTTTGAACTTCATTTGAATGAGGTATGGTGGAAGTACTATATAATCATTTTTGAGGGTTCGAATGTTTTTAGTAAAACGCTAGTAAATCAGGCGTTTATATAAATTTTTCTTCATTACAAATATACATCATACTATATCGTTACTAAGTAAAAAAAAGAGAATTATACAGATACAGTTGCTAAGCAATGGTTGAGTTATAGTAAGTGGGCTTTTGCCGTTTTGAAACATAGCAACGGTTCCTGGAACTTGTTATTTTTTTCTTATTTGTATCATAAATTGGTAGTTTTTTTTTGGTATCGCATATACCTTGCCGAAAAATTGCAATGAAAATTATATCTCGGATTTAAGTTTTGTAAATAATTTTTAATCATACTCTCACATTAGAATCCCATAAGCAATAAATTCCCACATAAAGTGTATACAAGAATTTATGAATTACTGAACACTGGTTTGAGAGATTTTATTAGATTATTAAAAGACAAAAACTAATTTAGAAAGTTACATAGAATTGATTACTTTTAAAATTTTACTATCAGTATATCTTACTTCATTCCCGTTTTCTTTATCAGTTATAGTTTTATTCCATTTTCCTACATGTATGCATAGATAGGAGTACGGACATTTATTTTTTAGAGAAAGAAATGCGAAATATTCTGGGAAATTTTGCGATTTGAAAAAGTTATAAGAATTTTTGTTATAACTCATAGCAATTGCATATTAACGTTCAGATTGTAAAAGATAAACGCTGTATGTGTGGATAAATATTTTCATTTGTGTACTCCAGTTTTTTATTTTATCACAAATAACAATCGATATAAACAATATAAAATGGAATTTTAAAATGTTTATATCAAAATGAAAATGTTCCAACATGCTTTTACTTTCTCATATACTCTCGTTAGAAGTATAAAGAAAATTTTACAATTGTCAAAAAATTAGAAAGAGATTTTGATGTATCTCTATGTTTCATAATTCTCTGAATTCGAAAAACATTTTTTTTGGCATTATACCTATCTGTCTATCTTATGCTTTGAGCTAGATGAATGAAATTTGACATATGGACTTTAAACTAAATTTCAAGATTTCTATCAAATTTCGAACGGAATCCGTTCAGAGGAAATCTGTCTATTTGAATGTTCGGTTACAAGTGAACTCGATAGTTCCAAAAAGCACTGACTTAGGTAGATTAAACTGGCACACAGGTTTAGCATACTGTACGATATCCCGCCCTAGGCTGTGGCCACGCAGGAAATTTGATGGGGCCGCCGAAGAGCAACACCACCTAGCACGAAGGAACAAACTACACTTGGTGACATTAGACCCTTCCAAACAATAAAAAAACCCTCAAGGGAAAATGAATATTGGTACAAAAAAAGAAGAGGAAAAAAAAAAGCATTACATTTTATATTACATATTAAGTTGCAAAATATTAAAAATGCATAGAAATATTTAATGAGTGTTAACTTTTTACATTAAGAAAGAGCTAAATGCAAAAGATTTGAGAAAATGTCCCTAATAGAGGATTTAAAGACTGGAATTTTTATGAGGTCATTGACTTCAAGAAACATCCAATTTCTTGGTCATCTGAGTCTGTGTTCTCGCCATAGTGCACACAGGTTTAGCATCTAAAATTAAAATTCTTATTAAATTTTGAATCATATGTCAAAGGATTGATCGTCTCTCTGTTTGTGCCTTCGCGTGCATGTTAACGCAATAACTCGATAAAAGTAAAAATGCTAGATTCACGCCAAATATCAATATTTCGCAACTGTTGTTCACCAATGCCATTTAAGGTATTTGTGACCACACCCAATGCCCCCAATTTTTTTTTGGTTGATAGGGTTAAATCTTTATTGGAGTGCATGTTCGAAAGGTTTGGGGTATTATTTTCATTGGTAATAGTGTAATAGCGGAGCCAACAATTTAAAATCCATTATTAATTTTCTTTCTTACTCAGCAAAATGAATCAATCTGCTATCAGCGATTGTGTTCTCTCCTCCATTTTCTGATATGTTTCCGAAATATGGCTGCAGATCGAATTTTTTAATGATTGTAATGCTTTTCATTTTGTGTATTTTGTTTACCAGAAAGTAACAAATAGCGTTGGTATAGTTTAATTTTACGATAAGAATTTTAAAATAATAATGTTTAATGTTAAATAATATGTAAGTTAATGTTATCATACTGCATGTCGCATTATCACACTGTATAATGCGACATGCTTGATGAAAAAATCATTCAAAATTCTCTATAACACAAATCATTGGATTTAGAAAAATCAAATTTAGCACATGGTTACTTCTTGGGTAGTAGATACAATCACATAGCAAATATATATATATATATATATATATATATATACCAACGCTATTGCGTCTTAATTTGGTCCATAATAACTTTATTCTAAAATATTCTCTTATTTTGTGATCCAATTCCACTGTCTCTACTTAATTAATTCAAGAGAAGCTTTATTGAATTGCAGAGTCAGCTAAAAGTAACTTTCACACGCTCGACGTAAAGGGGTAAAACGCTGTCCAGTAAGCACATTCTTTCTTAAAAGATCCCTGTGTTTCCCTTACATGTGATTGACATGCGTCAGAAATCCCTATCAGAATCTTATTAATATATTAGCACTATGAAGAAATATTTTCCCTATCAAAATCATAGGTTATATAAGACGAGGGATAATTTATTTCTCGCTTCTTCCCCACTTCTGTTTTTGCAGCGCGCTGTGGTGGACGCGCAATGTCCGCGCGTTTGCTTGTAAATAATTTTACTTTCCCGATAGATATTAAAATTAATTTAAAAATGTAAAAAGTCTCTTCACTGTCTTCAAACTGAATTCTGCTTCACAACAAATAATGTTATATATATATATATATATATATATATATATATTTAGAGGTACCGATTTTTTTTGTAATACATTTTAAAAATATTTTTTAATATACTTTACAAAAACCATTTTCATTATTCTAATTACAACAGTAACACGCGTTGTGAAGACATTAAATACGGTTTTTGTGTATACGTTAACATTAAATTTAAAAAATGAAATTAAGGTAGACGAATCAAAGTAGACAATTTTTGTGCTATGATGTTATAACTAGAGGTTTGAACCTCTTTAATTTTAATATAATGACTTAAGAAATAATAGTATCTGATTTTTATTACTTGCTGATTTTTAAAATTGTCACTAATGTATTCTAAATAAAAGTGACTGCCCTTTTTTCTCCGCAGATGCGAGGTGGAGATTTACGACCAAGAGAAGCCCATCGAGAGGGACGCCCTCCTCAAGATGATAAAAGGGAAGGACGCTCTCTTATGCCTCTTGACAGATCCCATTGACAAGGAGGTGATTGAAACAGCTGGTAAGGAGAAAGCACCTCCGTCCTTGTTCTTTTCCTTATTCCCTTTCTAAAAATGTCGACTGACTTGTGTATCCAGGAAGAAGAATCGGGTTGACTGATGCTGATGTAAATATCATGTTCGAATTAGTCATCTTCGACGGGGGGGGGGAATAATTTTTAAAAACGTGCTTCGAATAGTATGAAAATATTTATTAAAAAGTATAATTCTTTTTTCTTATTTAATGAGTGATACTAATGGAATTTGTCTTGCCGACAACATTTCAAAAAAATTGATGGCCGCATTTCTGATTTATTCCTTTTTTCTTTCTTGTATCGATGTATAGAGAAAGTATTGTAATTGTCTAAAAATTCGAAATCAATCGATATTTTGATGAATCACCAGTTTTAGAACTCAATATTTTTCAAAAGGAGTTCAAAAACACATTTTTTGGTATTATGACTGTCTGTTTGTATGTGAACACAATAATTCAGAAACACTTCGAGCTGGATGGATAAAATTTTGTGTGCCGTCTTTACAAAAAAATTGCAGATTTCCTTCAGATTTTCATGCAAAATCTATTTAGAAATTTGTATAACCGGCTCTTGGAATCTAAGTTTACATAATGATTACAAAAGAAAGAGAGTTAAATGGACAAAAATTCGGTTCGCAGATTAACATCAACAGTACAGATATCCATCAGGTTTTGAGCAATATTCTGCTAGGGGCTGACCGTCTGTCGGTCGGTATATACAGAAAAATATTTTTAACGATATGACATAGAGAAAGATAAAAAGATGTAAAAAGATGACACAAATTGTATTAATAATATTATTTATAATTATACCGAGCGTTTTAGTGATTTTTACAACAACATTTGATTTGGAAGATTTACTTTTAACATTAAAGATATCACATTCGATATATTCAAATAAATGCATTTGTTACTCGGATACGAATATAGCAGAAATTTTTCATTTCAATCTGACTTAGAAGACTTTAGCATTGTGGCTACAAATATCGCAACATCATAACTTTCACAACGCCTTTAAATAAGTGAATAAAAATAACTTTTTTCAAAATCATCAAAAATGACGTTTTCCATCCACCACTTCTTTATAATCACCATTTTATAAATAAACAAAACTTTTAAATAGCAGACGATAACTTATATTTTCAAAAACGTAATTGTTATCAAAATAAATTTTCTACACATAATTTTTTTTTCTATAGAGAGAACAAAATCGTCTGGAAAATGTGTGAACAGTCTATGTATTTTGTTGTTTACTTTCGTTGAGCCTTTTTTATGATCAGTAATTCGAATTCTATGGGTAAAAAAAAAGAGTCAAAATGAAATATAGTACAAAATTCCAAATAAATCTATTTCACTAAAAGTATGAAAGATGAAAGAAAATATAAATAAGAGAGAAGTTTTGCTTCACACTCTCTGAACAATTGAGATGTTTCTTTCGAAACGTCTACAAGTATTTGAAAAAGAATGTATAATTTTGAATCGTTTTAACACAACTGGAGTTTATTCTGTAATGAGGAAATGGCATCTTCTTTTCAATGTTTCTGACTGATGATAACCACGAGTTGCAAGGTAGCGTCAAGGTTATCGTGTTTACCAAGGCTAGCATCTTTCAAAATAATTCAGAATGTTTATAAATGAGTAACAAAGTTTTTAAGGAAGAAAAAAATATTATATAAAATATTTCAGTCACTTAAGAAACTTATTTTTGTTGTAGAATATTTGCATTTGCTCGGATAAAAATGCGTATTCTGGGTTTTCGATTTCGGTTAGTATATGATGGAATTCAGCCGCTTCATTTGATGCTAGCTTATTGTATGCAGTGAAAAGTCCGAATCAAGGTCATATTGAATAGAATTCTGAAATTTCCTTGCGTAACAGATGCAGCTATTGTTTTGATGATGAATAATTCAGGTTTTATTTTTTGTATTATAAAAGATAAACGCAAAACAGAACATTTCATTCGAAAGTTCAGTAAAGCATCATTTATACACCTTTCAAGAGATTGAGGTAAAGCGATGCATTAAAACATATAATAGAAATTTAAATCAATCAATTTTAATGCTTCTAAAAACTGAAACGACATTACAACTTGTTTACTTACTTACGACTACTACTACTACTAGCGGTTGAATTTTGTACTAATGCTATCAAATCTCTAATTCAAAACTGATAGCATTAAACTATGTAGTGATCACTAAACAAGTATTTTTATGCGCATCTGAATACGTTAATTAACGATCACAGGTTTTAAAAATAATGTAAAGCGAATGATAGCTTTGATAATAATGAAGCGAATGATAGATACAATCTCATTAAAATCTATACACAATAATTAAATTTTAAAAGTAATTATTTATCATAAAAATGAATAGAATCATACTTTTATTGCCTATCTGGAATCTATTTTATTGCCACTTGCAATTTTACACTATTTATATGCATGAAAATAGACATTTAATTATAATAAAAAACTTTGATTGTAGGTTGTTGGGCTTATTATTTGTGAGTTTTATAAACAGCTATATGAATCGAAATAAGTTCATTGAATCTTTTTTTCATTTATATTTTTTGACAGAAAAAATTAATGGCGTCCGTTGCATTTTTAAAAAGAAGAATAACTTCTTCGCTTTCTTCATCATTGCTTAAATTACTCATAGAATGTTTGTATTTTATTATTCAATTTTTTTTTTTTTGCTTCTCCAAGTTTGCAGTTAATAACTCCTTCCAAGTTTTTCTTGCTATCAGCAGATTCCTGTTTTTTATAAAGCCCAAAGAGACGCATAACCGAAATTTTCAACCGTTTGATTAAATAAACGAAGTATTCACCGTTGCTGTGCTTACGAATGTATCTGGAAAGTATGTAACAACATATGCAGGTAAAAATTGTTAAATGAGAAACGTATAAAGTCATTTTATTATAATTCCAATTTTTTTTCTCGTATAGAAGCAAAAAAGGACTATTATAATCATAAAAAAATAATTCAATTTCGAGCCTCCATTTATAGATCGCTCCGAATTTTAAAAATAGTTTTTAACTTATTTATAGATCTCTCCGAATTTTAAAAATAGTTTTTAACTTATTTATAGATCTCTCCGAATTTTAAAAATAGTTTTAAACTTATTTATAGATCTCTCCGAATTTTAAAAATAGTTTTTAACTTATATCTTGATGCTTGCCAGTTTGCCGTTTGTATATGAATATAATAGCTGAAAGATGCATGCGATTTGGCAAAATCAAAATTATACGTTTAAATATCTTTTCAAACAAGATAAGTCTAGAAAAGGTTCTGTTTTTTAACATATGCATATATATATATACCTCGCTGTTGTGCAATGAACACAATAAATATATTTATTAGTATGCAAGTTTTTATGGCTAAACTTCAAGGGAATCAATCAAAAATGCTCATTCCGACCCGACCAAGGCACAATGAATATCTGAATGATCGCATAGGCGTGAACTGTGGTTGAGTATTAGGGCCATCATCGGGCACAGTTCAATTCCTCCCGTAGGAAGTCCGTCCCATTGTCGGTAGGAGATATTCGCCTCACATCATTTTGTATTCACCAGGGTGGCGAGAACCAACCACCATACTGGAAGTTTTTCACCCCCAAATTTTAAATGCCTCCCTGAAGATAAATTTCAGAAGAAAAAAAAGAAAAGAAAAAGAAACACCATGGCATTTAAATTGGCACTAATGAAAAAATATTACTTGACATTTAAGATAACACAATAATTATTTTCTTAGAATAATATATTGCGAAATTATAAATGTTAAATTACGAAAAACAAAAACCACAATGGAAAATTTGGATACATTTTAAACACTTTTATTGATTCTATTTTCGAATGTTTCCTTGTATTGCATACACGTAACATTTCACCACATCTCTATTTCCAGAGATTATGTGGCCCCTATCAGGTTTGGAATAGATGCAGGTGGACTTAATAAAAAACAAACACAAAAAAAGGAAGAAAGAAAAAAAAAGGAAAAAAAAGAAAAAAAAATTACATTGAATCAATTTGAAGGAAAAAAAAATATGCAAATGACAAAATACGAATACATATAACATTAAAAATGGTAAAAACTAGGAGGAAAAAATATTTGTAGTAAAATAAAACTGGATAAATGAATATGATAGTGAACAGTATGAGTGAAAAATAAAACAATTGTAAAAATTAAGTACTTGAAAAGGTTTAAAGATATATTATGAATAAAATGCGAGGAGTATAAAAATATTGTACGGAGAAATCTATAGGGTTAATCTAATTGGAATAATTCACCTTAATCAATTAGGAATTTAAACAAGTTTATGATTCTTTCATTTAGAAGATGAATTATTAAGCACGCTTTTGTACCAAAGACTTTCTAGCGAAAGATGAATTGATAGATACGTACATTACTTACAGGCAAAATCATGTTTAACCACTTTTTATAAATAGTATCTTTATGAGGATCTTTGTCACTAGATAGCAGAGAAGGGGGGGGGAAGGTTTACTCCCGATATTTTCTTGCATTTCCTGTCTAAAATAAAATTAACTTCTATTAAAATTTGTCACTCATGCCTCTGAATGTATATATTACAGGTCCTCAACTAAAGGCTATTGCCACCATGTCCGTTGGATATGACCACATTGATACTAAAGTATGCAAAGAAAAGTTAGTACGATTTCATTATATTAATTCCTTTAATTAAACATTGATTTTAATGCAGTTTATTTAAAGCAATATACTAGGTTTCAGTTTTATGTTCATGTTCCATCTATTTCAGAAACATTCCTGTCAGCAATACACCTGATGTATCTACAGACTCTGTTGCTGAAATGACCGTCACTCTTTTGCTAGCTGCTGGAAGAAGGCTTATAGATGCTTCAAAAGCTATTAAAAAGTGAGTAAGTTTGGAACATTTACTTCACTCTGATATTATGTATAGTGTAAGAGGTGAGTGGTTATTTGGAAGCAATTGCATAGAAAATGGCTTCCGGTAGCCGAATATTGTAGAACACACTTAATTAGTTTTCTTATATGCGCATATGTCTTAAAATTGAATTGTTTGCGTTCATTTATAAAATACCTTTTAAAATATTTGTTTCAACAAAGATTGATGAAAAATTATTGGAAAATAATAAAATTATTAAAGCAAATTAATAGAAACATTTAGAATGGATTATTTGATCAATTTTTTTAAAGATCTTCTCATGGATATACAAAATTTCGAATAATAAATTCCGAAATTGTCTTATTTCATACAAAAAGGACATAAAACGCCCTGAACAAAAGCCACTAGAAAAAACGTTCTGCACTGCTTTTGATTTATTCGTATTTGTATTTAGTTTGAAAATATTCGCATTTGTGAATCTGGTTTATTGTTTAGAAGATATATTGGTTTAAGATAAAGAAAATCGCATGAAATGGCGATACTTTTCGAAGCAATGCTATATGGGAAAAGTGTGTAATGTGTAAATGAATTTATTTCATTTGTTTCTTTTTTATATCGTGAAGTGGGAGTTAATTCTGAGGCATTAAGCTCTACAACGGAAGCGTAAAAGAGTCAATTTCTCTACTTGATCCTTTATTTGTTGGAAAAATAAAACGCAATGTATTTAGGAAATTCTTAATTTCCTCGACTTTAATTTAAATGAAACCGGTGAACTGCTCTTGTCAATGGTATTTTCAATTCAAAATGAAAAAGTTGATTTGCCAGAAAGAGAGAGAGAGAGTAGTTACTATTAATCTTCATATGAATTGAGTAGAAATAACTTTCACAATGTGACTGAATAGGAGATACTTTTAAAATTTTAACTTCGCTTTATTTCATCCCAGATGGCCTACTTTGTATAGGAAACAAACGACCATAAAAGATACGGCAGTCTATATCGCGACACAAGAGCGAAAATACCTAAGTTTTTCCCTTTATTGATTTTACTATGAGATTTTGATGGGGATTTCTTTGACACGTGTCGATTTAGGAAAGAGAATCTTAGGTATCTTTAAAAGAATGTTGTAAGCATTAAGGATTTTTATCCCTTCACTTTTATTAAAAAGTGGTATTTGGATAAAAAAATACGAGAGCATTTTAGAATGAAGTAAATATGGCCTAAATTAAAATAAAAATTTCGATATAAATTAAGATTTTAATTAGATTTTAAAGTATCACTGTATATATATATTCCAAATTTTTATCTTATTTAACTTTATATTAGCTTGATTCACAAATGTTCTCTTATTTCCTGATCCAAATATCACTTGTTTTAGTTAATTATTTCTTGCATGTGGTCTAAAAAATTTATGATTATTGTAATTTCTCACGCTCCCAGAAATTCATACTTTTTTAATTTTAAACTAATTAGCACCTACACATTCCTTTCAAAGATTGCTAAAATTCCTCTTCCTAAGTCAATATACCTCAAAGAAATTACTACCAGAATCTTGTTAAAAAGTCGAAGGGAAAAATTTCAGAGACTTTTGCTGTTGTCTTCTGTTGCAAATTAAAGCGTTCCAGCATCATTTCATGTACAATTATTGTCCTCCCGTGATGAAATAAATGTTTATTCAAAATTTACCTTCTTTTCGGCCACTCATCTGTAAAATCATACGATATATATCTGTGGAAATGTGAAAATAATTCAACAATTTAAAGGGCTAGAGGGATTAAATTTAGCATATATGCTTTATTTTCGGAGTATATAAACATTCTAATCAAAAAATGCAACAAGCTAGATAAATGAAATCCGGTATGTAATCTGCTGGATAAATTGTAAATCGGTATCAACTTTTGGATCTAATCAGTCGAAAACAAAATACCCAAAATACATATGCGATTTTATTTATTATACTACAAAAATAATTGTGTTAGAATACTAGAAAACGGAGTGAAGAATATTCCATCTGACGTTTTTATTATGTTATTGGTGACTAGTGTACGAGGAAAATTAGAAGAGAAAATTCCCACCAACATCGTTTTTAGATTACTGAATCTTTAAATCTGTAAACTTGATGAAATGGAAAAATTAAATTTGAATAAGAAGTTTAAATTTTAAGGAAGAAAACTAGTATCAGATTTTTTCCCAATTAATTCTTGTACTCCTTTAATTTCGTCTTGGTCACTTTCATCTGTAAAATGTGCAAAGGATTTTAAAAATTTCTCTCATCAAGCTGGGAGGTAAAAGTAGATTCTTTTTCATCTGAGTTATTGTTTTCAAATTCCTTTCAATCTTTAGACAAAAACCAACGAGAATGGTCTTCCCGGAACATTCTCGCATACCCTTCAACCAACCCCCTCCCCTTCTCGCATAAAATTGTGAACATTGGATAAGGCCACGAAGGCCTTGGATAAGGGCAGTAAATGCCATGCCATGAATTTGTAACTACTTTGCATGCCGTTCGTTAATGTTAGCCCAAAATTAGGACTTTAAAATTATTCTTTAGACCTTAACTTCTAAAATGTTGCAGTTATCGAAAAACTTCAAATACAAATGTTGTTTGTTTTAATGAGGCACTAATTTGGCTCTCTTCAATATTAAGGAAGTTATAGAGAAATGAAGTACTAATTTGGCTCTCTTCAATAGTAA
>JAPMOR010122344.1:0-84685 GCA_026543865.1 Argiope aurantia | reverse complement strand
GAAGTTATAGCGAAATGAAGCACTAATTTGGCTCTCTTCAATAGTAAGGAAGCTATAGCGAAATGAAGCATTAATTTGGCTCTCTTCAATAGTAAGGAAGTAATATCGGAAAGAAAATTTTGACCTCCCCAACAATTTCACTGCCTTTGAGCTAGGTGGCCCATTTACGAATTCATCCGAGGCTTTTACATTTCTAACAACATATTCCAAGCAAAATTACTCTAGTTGTCCTGTTCACAAGATAACATGGCCAAAGTGTTATATATTGGGTTGTTCGGAAAGTAATTTCGTTTTTTTTTATGGAAATGAAAGACAGTTTTCGTATAATAAACAAATACTTTATTCAATTATATATTGGCCGTTCTGGTCCAACACCTTATGCCATCTTTCTGGTAGTAGCATCATTCCACGCTCATAAAATTTTTGGTCTTTGCTGCCAAAAAACTGATCGAGGTGGTTTTTGACCTCCTCATTTGAGGTGAAGGTTTTACCGTCTAAAACATTGAGCGAACCAGTTCTGGCACTGGCGTACTGTCAACACACCTTCTCCATACACATCGGTCCATTTCTTTCTGGCTTGAACAGCATTTTTACCCTTTCTGTAGTAAAACAGTAAGATATGTCGAAAATGCTGCTTATCGCTCTCCATATTTAAAACCAACCAAAAACTACTGCGTAGAATGAATTGGAATTTTTCACACACAAGACTTGCTATATGAGCTCTCAAAGCAAATAAAAATTATACGGCTTAAATGTGAAGTTGGATACAAAAAAAAAACAATTAAATCCTCTGTCGGGAAAAAAACGAAAAACTTTCCGAACAACCCAATATATATAAAGCCCAAAATTAGGACTTTAAAAACAGCATATTTTAGCGGTTGTGTGGCCGAAGAAACGAAACTTTTAATAATTTAAAACTTTGATTTATTCCATCCCGGGAGGCATAATCTGTAAAAGAAACGAGCATAAAAGATCATTCACTTCATTGCCCATCGCGACACATGGGCAACGAAAAGCAAAAGAGACCGGAATTGGTGGTTTTACTATGAGAGTTTGATAGGGATTTCCTTGACCCATCTTGGTTTAGGAAATGGAATCTTAGGTATCTTTAAAAGAATGTTGCAAGGGATTTTTATCCCTTCGCGCAGAACCTGCTGAATTCAGCAGTTTTACAAAGCGCTTGCAAAATTAATTAATTAAAGTGTGGAATTGAATCTGTAAATAAAGAGAGCATTTTAAAATGAAGTTAATGTGAGCTAAATTAAGAAATAAATTTAGATTTAAATTAGATTTTAAAATATCATTTCTTTCAGAAGATGGACACATTCGCTCTCACATATACAACTTTTGAACAAAGGGTGGTTTCGGGTTCTGGGGACCATGATCGGCAAAGAGCTACAGAAATTTTCCCGAAACCTCGTCATGAAAACCATTGCAATAAGTAGTCTTCCTATAAGAATCTACCTAAAATTAAATTGGCGTGGAATAATTAATTGTCAGAGCCCCCTATAAGCATATATTGATTCCTTTACGATTGTTGACTGCAGAAATAAATAATCTAATTTCTAGACGCCTTTATATAATTTTTACTTATGCTTTAGTGGTGAATGGGTTTATGCCTGGAGTCCCCTCTGGCTCTGCGGTCAAGGATTGACCAATGCCACTGTTGGAATTGTTGGTATGGGAAGGATAGGTAAGAAATATTTTCTTTTGTACTTTTTATTTGTTCCATTCTGTTGGCACCATGATACACTTTTTTCGAACATTTATCATTATTTTTTTTTAATTTTAGGTCAAGGTGTAATGAAACGAATCCTGCCATTCGGGGTTGCAAAAGTGCTGTACTTTGACGTATTCCATCCTATTAAACCTGGTGATGCTGAGATACTAATAAATTTGTTACTTTTACTAGAATTTTAGAGTTTATTTAGATGAAAACACAATGACTGAAGAAATACGGAATGCATTACAAAATGAATATTTAACATACAGATAATAAATGCTATAGATAAAAACATTAAAAAACATATTCAGAATTTAATATGTGTATACAGTAAATATAGAAACATGTGAAAATATATTAAGAATTTAGAAGTTGTGAACTCTGAGTCTTTGAAACATTAAAAAAAAGTATAAGCGATTTAAAAGCTAAATATATTCAATCTTGAAAACAGTAAAAATATATTAGCTGAAATTTGAAAGTTGTATATAATTAATCGAAAAAGGTGAAAGTTGAATATAGTCAGTTTAAAAAAATATATATTATTTTAAGAATTTAGAAGTTTAAACACACATTAGGATTTAAAAATTTAAATTATAAGTACTAAAAGACATATTAAAATTAACAATTTCTTTAGAAATATGTTTATAATTTTATAAAATTCATATAATGAGAATTTATCCCCACAATTAAATTTAAATAAGCTGCTGATTGTAAATATTCTATTAGTGCAGTTAAAGAATATAATACTTTGTATTTAAAGAATAGTTTCAGGTAGAAAAATCAAGGATACCATCATATTTATTATAAAAAAATGAAGAACAGTATGAATATTATGTTCAGACGATAGGTTTTACTAAAATGCTGCTGTTATTTAAGATTTTCTTAGTTTAAATTAAAAGATATATTTCCTAATATATTTTCTTCCTGTTCTCCATTTGAACTGTTATTTTTTATACTATCTGTCAAAAATAAACAACTTTTACCGCAATTTACTTTTATTAAAATGTATTTTATCGTAAACATATTTAATAGATTCGTTTTTTTTAAGTAGTTGTTTTAAAATATCCGAGACTGTGGTTCATGCCTTTCTACTCATTTTCATCATGAAAATCAAATCATTCGATTTTTTAAAAACACTATTAAATAGATAAATACATTGCACATGAAATTACCATAAGCTATTAAAGAGATTTTATAGCTAAGATTATATTTATATTAAAGAGATTTTATATCTAAGAGATTTTATATCTAATTATAATTAATAATTATCTATAAGAAAAGGAAGGTAGCTCTTTTATGGTGAAACATGTTCTCTCTAAATGAAGACAAACATTCATTAGCAAGACGGACATCCATTAGAAAGACGAACAATCATTAGAAAGTCGGACATTAATAAAAGAATAAAGATGCATTCATGCATTGTCTTCTTCTTGTAGACAAGAGAATAAAAAATAATTACATAATGATAGGTTGCTAAAATATATAATAGATTCATAATAGATAGATAGTTAATAATAATTTGTATTAATAAATGAATGCTAGAATGCTAGAACATAATTCATGAATTATAAATAATAAATTTTATATTTTGTATTTAAAAAATTGATGAAAATAAAACTTTTTAAATGAAAAAGAACAAAAAATCATAAGTAATACAATCATAATAATATATTTTTAATGTAATGTTTTTCAAAATCGAAATATAAAAAATATATATTTATTAGTTTGCAAACAAAATCTTTAAGCAAAATTTTTAAAAAATATCTTTGAAACGATATTATAAGAGTTGATATTTAATATTAATTGGACCGTTTTTATTTTCAAAATTATAGCAGTGTTTGATTATCATGCTGCTCTATTTTTTTTTCTTTTTTCAATCAAAGAATAGTTTTTATTTTTAACATTTCTTTTGCAGCTGAGGACATGGGTGCTCAATACGTTGAATTTGAAGAACTTGTGAAACAGAGCGACTTCATCGTCGCCATGTGCAACTTGTCTGAGCAAACACGAAACCTGTTCAACAAGAAAGCTTTCGATTTGATGAAACCCACCGCAGTATTCGTCAATACCAGCAGGTGAGTGCTACACAATGTCTTGATACACGTCTGATATTTGTCTGAACACATTCAGAATTGTCTCACAATGTGTACACTTATTTCGAATAATTGTTATATAAATAATAACAACACATTTATCATACATAAAACTTCTGCATCTGTAATTAATATTTTAAATATAATTAGAATGAATGAATTAATCTCATTTATGAATTATTGGGTTGTTCGGAAAGTAATTTCGTTTTTTCCCGACAGAGGATTTAATTGTATCTTTTTGAACCCAACTTCACATTTAAGCCGTATAATTTTTATATGCTTTGAGAGCTCATATAGCAAGGCTTGTGTGTGAAAAATTCCAATTCATTCTACGCAGTAGTTTTTCGTTGGTGCCCTTTTAAATATGGAGAGCGATAAGCAGCATTTTCGACATATCTTACTGTTTTACTACAGAAAGGGTAAAAATGCTGTTCAAGCCAGAAAGAAATGGACCGATGTGTATGGAGAAGGTGTGTTGAAAGTACGCCAGTGCCAGAATTGGCTCGCTCAATTTTTTAGACGGTAAAACCTTCACCTCAAATGAGGAGGTCAAAAACCACCTCGATCAGTTTTTTGGCAGCAAAGACCAAAAATTTTATGAGCGTGGAATGATGCTACTACCAGAAAGATGGCAAAAGGTGTTGTACCAGAACGGCCAATTTATAATTTAATAAAGCATTTGTTTATTATACGAAAACTGTCTTTCATTTCCACACACACACACACACACACACACACACAAAAAAAACGAAATTACTTTCTGAACAATCTAATAATTCCAAACGTATAGTGATGGAATTCTGGTAGAATCATATTTAGAGAAAACTTATATATAAATGCACTGAATTTTTATTACATGCCTAGGATCTTGCACTTGAGCCATTTTTTTCTGTTGCGAGTGAGTAAAGATACGTCCACAAGTTTATGCCCTATGTAATTCATTCAATTATCCTTACAAGCAATAACAAAACAGAGAGCGTTCACATCTTCTTGCCCTAAATACAATGTGTTTGAGTTTCAATATACACTCCATTTAACTTTCACATAAATGGTTGCTAAATTTAAAGCTAATTTCTAAAAAAATTCTGTACCAGCCTAGAAATTTCACAATTTTAACGTGGAGAGGTTTCATACTATGTTGCCACATATTTCCATTTTTATATTGCATATAAAAGTATAAACTCCAACCTAACTTTGCATATAGGTGGCAAGATTAAAAATGTCATTTTTTGTAAAGCTTTAGAGTAACGATTAATTAGATGTTATCAGTTACAGTTGAAGTCCTAAAATCTTTTAAATAGTTGTAAAAAAAAATGCGCGAACTGTAAGACGTAAAATTAGATGTATCCCCCCCCCCCCGTGCATGCAGAGTCTTTTTGAGCCTCTGGTAGCTAAAATGGGCTAACTATACGCTAGTTATACATTTCTTCCGGATCGTATAAAATGACTTACGATTAGAGAACAAAAACATACTTTATCTCTCTTGCCAAGTCAAGATGACCATATTGGTATGCATAACAAAATTGGGGGAAATTAATCAGAAATTACTTTGAAAGATTAATCTTGTAAATCTTTATTTTTCTATAGATTTTCATATATATAATATTTATTTATCAGAAAAAAACACCCAATGGGAGTGGCTGCTCAACACTTTCCCGCATGATCTTAAATAAAGGTGTTATCATATAGAACGCCTTGTATAGAATTGGCGTACAATAGTTGCGAAATATTAACTTTAGGCGAGAATTTAGCACTTTTACTGAATATGTCGTGTGACCCTTGTCGAGTTATTTGGCAATTAATTTCTGGGATACGGTAAATAGTATCAGAAAATCTAATTCGTGTTTTAAACGTGTTTTTTCTAACCGATTGAAACAAAAATTTGATACATACTACACTTATTGGTAGTATGTGTCAAATTTTGTAGTCACAATGTATTGTGACTACAAAATTTATTGGTAAAATGTATCAAATTTTGTAGTCACAAAATCCCATATCAATTTGATATATTTAAATCATTGCATTTTTGATTTATCGCGTTTACAAATTTCTGAAAGTACAGACTGACGGTCAGTCAATCCTTTGTTGGTTTTGGTTCAAAATTTGAAAGGTGTCTAGATTATATATGTTAATGTTGCATATCGGTTTCTACCTATATAGCTCTCTTCGTTTTATAGTTAACGTATTAATTTATATTCGAACAGCCGGACAGATAGACTTCCTTAAAGGTGATTTTCCTCAAAATTTGATAGAAATTTGGCTTAAAGACCGTATACCAAATTTCACCCATCTTGCTCAAAGAATTTTTGAGTTTTATTGTCGCAGACAGACAAATGGACATTTTCCAAAAACATGTTTTTTTTTAACTCGGGGAGGTCTGAAACGAGAAGATTCTTCAAAATCTCGAGTTTGAGTTTTTTTTGACAATTACTATACTTTCTGAGTATACGGGAAAGTAAAAATTGACAGTATAAGAAAGTTTATTCAAATGCGAAATAAAAGGTGTCATTTTTCTGAATTCAAACGCAGAGTCGAAAGAAGGATTGCTGAGAACATCTTGTCAGTTTATATCAACCAATGTAATTTTCTTAAAATAGCATTTTAAGCACTCATGTCCTTGCAGGGGCGGCGTCGTGAACCAAGAGGATTTGTATGATGCCCTGAAGAACAAGAAAATCCGCGCTGCCGGTTTAGACGTCATGGTCCCCGAGCCCTTGCCTAAGGATCATCCTCTCACTACTCTCGAGAATATCAGTAAGTTTCCCCCCTTTTTTTTTTTCGTTTCGTTGCATATAGTATGTCTTCAAAATTAAAGGAGATTTGAACTTTTAGTCTTGAATATTGCAATATGATATGTTCAAGATTAATACTTATACCTTCATATTATTTTTGAAATTTACTTTTAATTATAATAAGGATAACATGCAAACTAAAAATGCATTTAATAATTATCGAAACGCATGTGTTATAAATACGCAATTAAAAAAAAGAATGAAATATTTTGTTGCAAAATATACTTAAAGATATTTCTAAATATTTATAAAATTAGTAAAAAATTGTGTACAATAAAATTGATTTCACTGAAAGATTAATTTTTAAATTTTAAAGTGATGCAAGAATCATTTTTTGCATTAATGTTATTCGAAGCCACTGAGCAAAAATGTTTACATTTCGATTTAAAAAAAAGCTGTTTGAAAATTTAGAATGTGCAAAAAGTGATGCAAAAAAGGTTAATGTATTTTTTTGAAAGTTTAATGTTCTTTCTGTTCTAAAAGTAATTATGTACCAAATATGGTACTATAGGTTGCTCTATAGAGCATTTTGAACGACTTTTGCAGCCATTTATAGATAGTATCTAGCCTATAAAAATATTTTGTTTATATAAGCTTTTTTTTGGATGCTTGAAGGTTAAGTAAATTTGTTTTTATAGAAAATTTTCAAAAAAAAAACGCAGTTTTAATAACATAACAGTTTTAATATTCAATAATATCAAAATCAAAATAATCAAAATCAAAATAATCAAAATCAAAATAATAATAATATCAAAATAATTGCGGGTTCCTCTTATTGATATTATTTAATTTATAAATAGTGATACTTAAAATTTGACGCATAGAAGCAGTTTTTTATAAAATTAAGTAAGCTAATTCATTACAACAATTTTAATTAATTGAATTTCGCATCGAAGAAGAATTTTCGTAAAGAAGAATTTTTTTAAAAAAAAGTTTTTTAGAAATTTTAAATTATATTTGTTAAAGTTATAGATTTATCAAATGAAACTTTCTAAAGCAAAAAAGATAGAAATTTTATTATACAGAAAATTAGCTTTTAAAAACTAAAGAAAATATGCACTTATGACTTCAGTTATATATTTATGGTATGATGTTTATTTTTAATACTTTTAATTATTAAAATAATTATACTTTTTTTCAAAAAAAAAAGTCATTCTATAAAACATTATTTTTTACTCGAATACCGAAAATGTATTCTTTTTGTTTGTTTACGAATCGTAAAAAGTTATTTTTTATGAATTTTCGAGCAGTGCTCATATGAAACCACTTATTGCGGCACAACAGCGAGGCACGCCAATCTTAAGATGATAATGTGACTTAAATAATTTCTTTTTTTGCTTTTTTTTTAATCTACAGATTTTTCAAGTGGAACTTTCTAGAAAGAAAAAGATAAACATTTTATGGTACAGAAAATTAGCCTTTAAAAATTAAAGAATATATGACTTCAATTATATATTTATAATATGGTATTCATTTTTAATACTTTTAATTAATAAAATAATTGTTTTTTAAATGACATTCTAGTAAAAAATTATTTGTCACTGGAATAACGAAAATGCATTCTTTTTTTCTGTACGAATCGTAAAAATTTCATTTGCTATGAATTTTTAAACATTGCTCATACAAAACCACCTATTAAGTAGATAACGTGACTTTTATGGAACAATTATTTGCCACTTTCCCGACATTATTGTCTAGTCTGCTCACATTTGCGGAAAGATAGCTACAGCGCGCAATAGTTGGTCTTGCGGGAACGCACCTTTAATCAGAAAAGAGATACAATATTTTCAAATGTTCTTTTCATTTGAATTTAAGCCAGTTTAGTTTTTAATTCCTAATTTTATTTTCAGTTTTGACACCACACGTTGGCAGCGCTGAGGTCTCTGTTCGTGTTCAAATGGCTAAGTTGGCTGCTCAGAATATTCTGGCCGTTCTGGATGGCAAACCCATGGTCAGCCCCGTTCCTCTGGGATAAATTGCTCAGTTATGTTTTTTTTCCAGACTCTGTGACCGTAGGTCCGCTTTCCTCTGTGCTTTCTGTCGGTTCACAACATAATTGACGCCTGCTGTATCGGAAAAGTGTCCGCCCAAACTGTACTTCTTGGAAGAGCTTTGAGTGCATTTCAGCAGTGAAATATGCCCCATTTTGTGAATTATTAAATATAAATTTTAAGCGAACAGCTTCTATTAGCATATTTTGGTAATTAAGCTTTTAAATGCTTGCATTTTCTGCATGCAACTAAGCCGAATGATGTTCGAAGTTGGTGCTAATATGTCGATCAAAAGGGCTTATAATTGCTTAAAAATGACCATGAAATGTTTTTGAATTTAATTTAAATAAAAAGGCATTTTGGTTAGTGTATTTAAAGCACTATTAAGCAATCTAGACAAATGCTGAAAGTATATATCATAAAGAAAAAAAATCGTGTTAAAATTAAATTGATAAATATTCTATAACCACAAGATGCATGGATAATTTTTTTTCTAACTGCACGCGTCAATTAGCAGTAACTTTTTTTTGTCGTGCTTTAGAGTAGCTTCACTTCATTTCTTCATCTGTAAAATGTATTTCCTTCTCGTCAAATTTCCGTATTCCTGTTTGTGATAATCTTTACTTCTAGTCGATTTTCGAATAATCTTCACATCCATTGAATTTCTGTTTAGAAAATCTATTAACTATCCAGGTGCAAAGTAAATAAACTCCTTATGCAAAGTAAATGTTTGTGATAGGTTTACATATGAATGTTACGAAGTGTTTAAAATCTTATATCTATTTTCCAACCTTTTCCAAGCCTTGCCACTAAGTAATATCTCCTTGGTGTTATTTTTATAAACTCTTAACGGACATAAATTGTACATATACATATGAAATATTTTTATTTTAAATATCTCTCAAATAATCGTCATCCATAACTTTCTCCGGCATTTAGATTACATTAGTGAAATGGTGCTATACGAAAACAGACACTTTTCTCATAGGAATACAAATACCCTCTAAACTATATTTCCTGTGCTTTTACTTTTATGTACTACTTAATAAACAGAAATGTATTGGTTAAAAATGTTTTAATTTTGGAACTTTTATTTACAATTATTTTATGTCAATTGTGATTTTATGTTGTTTAAGTGGTTTCATGTCCATAGGAATGTTGCGTTAAAGGAATTATGCATTTAAAAACTCGAGAGCCTATATTAAATTGTCATGCCTACGCCTTTTGTATCTTTGCTTGATGCAGGCTTTTGTATCTGCGTGATCGTGATCAGTGTATACTCATTGGTAAAATAAATCGATTCCTTTCCAATCGATTTCTCTTTTTTTTGTCTTCTGTTTTGTCTGCTGCTTTTGGTATTTTCAAATGGCTTTAATTATAATATATTCTGAACTTAACTTTTAGAATGATTTAGAGAGAAAAATGAAAAATCTAAAAATCCATTTGGTCATGAATGCACATTCCTACCTTTCGTAATATAACTGTTTCAAATTTGGCAGTTGGTAGAAAAATGATTTGGCCTTTAGAGTGCCAACATATATATACGCATACATAAAGAAAAACACGTATACACACAAGCACAAATAGAAAACACACACACACAAGCACAAATAGAAAACACACACACTTCAGATTGACTGGGAGAGACAGGTAAAAAAATCCACTTGGTCAAAAATGCACATTCCTTTCTTCCGAATTATATATATGCCAAATTTGGTAACTGAAAGTAAAATGGTTGGCTTTTAGAACATCAACATACATACACACACAAAGAAACACACAAGCTCACACACAAAGAAACACACAAGTTCACACACAAAGAAACAGGGTTACACTCACAAACACACACACAAAGTAACAGGATTACGCAAAGAAATGCAAGCACACACACATATACAAGGAAGCACACACATTCATTATTATTATTAATAGAAATAAGATGTAACAAATCTCAGTTTTCTCTAAAATAATTTTATTCTTTCGTCTATTAAGATTATTTATCATTAAAATAGAAATTAGGGAGATATTCTGATCTAATTGCTCTGATAGAATATAATGCCTGATTAATTTGATAATAGTTCGGAAAACGAACACATTTGAAAAAAAGAATTTAACGATTCTTTACCAACCACTTCATTCAATAAACTTCATTCAATACTTAAGAAAAAAACAATTTTGTTAATAATATTTGTAAATATATATATTATACAACCATTTGTTGTCAGTGACATAGAAAAGATTAGTTAAAAGTCAAATGTCAAAAGATTACCAAGAGCGCCATAGTAAGTAGTTGAAAATAAAATCAAAAGTGAGAAGTGGGAACTTGTATATGTTTCTGAATGATTTCTTGAGCGAGATTCTGATTACAGGATGCAGCAAAAATTCATAAAGCAAATCACAGAATAGATGTTAATTAATTTCTTTTTAATTTTTGTTCATTTCTTTTTTCTATCACTTCAATTATAACATATTTTATAATGTATCTTTTAGTTAACAATTTTTTTGGCCTTTTTACAATGCCAAGCAAAAGATATGCTATTTTAGGGTTGTTTAAGCAAGAAAAACGATAGTGTGAAGTCATTCGTTTGCTTACTGTGCCTCGGCAAACAGTGTCTGATGCAATCTTTTCGTTTGAAACAGCATGGAATGATTGTCAAAGTTCAGGAAATAAGTGAACGAAAACGTATAATGAACCCTTTTAATAGCCGTAAGGTTATCAAAAAGCGAGTTCTATGAAATTCGAGGGTTTCCATGAGAAACATCGCTCTTGAACTGGAAATAAGGGACCGATCAGTGCAACGAATGGCAAAAATAGAGCTTGGACTGAAGTCTTACAAATTCCAAAAAGTTCAGCTTCTCACTAAAGGAAACTATCACGTGCGGCTCCAAAGAAGCTGAAAGCTTTTGAAACGGGCCGCAAGTCATCGCTGAGAGAGATTCCTTTTCGCTAATAAGAAGCTTTTTACTGTCCAAAAGCTTGTAACTCCTAGAACTATAGGATCTTGTTTGTAGATGCTCCAAACACTTCAGCAGTTGTTGAACATCACTAAAATCCAAAGTCGGTCATGTTGTGGGGTGGAATTTGCGTAAGCGGCAAAACATCTCTTGTTTTTGTGGATGTGGGCATTAAAATAAATCAAAGAGTATACCGGCGGAACATTCTAGAAGCTGTTGTATTTCCGTGGGCCAAAACGCACTTCGGCAATATGAAGTGGAAGTTTCAACAAGACTCCGCTCCAGCTCATAAGGCTAAAAAGACAGAAGGGTGGTGCAAGCCGCATTTTCCGGACGTGATATCATCTGGAGAGTGGGCACAATACTCGCCGAATCTCAATCCCATGATTATAGTGTATGGTCCATTTTGGAGTCTAGGATTTGTACTAAACGACATAAAAGTTTGTACTCTCTACAGCAATGGCTTCTGCGAGAATGGAATAGATTAAAGGTAGAAGACTTGCGGGCCTTTGCTGAAAATCTCAATAAGCGTTTGCGCCTCTGCATCATTGCAAAAGGCGGCCACATTCAAACAAATTACATTTATTTATTATTAAAAGTCTTCTCTTATTATTATTTGTTATATTTTGTTTATTTATTAATTTTTAATCAGGTTATATTAAAAATTGTTTGTCCAAGTTTTTCTGCCGCATCCTGTATTATGCTTATAAACGTTTTGACTTTTGATAACTGCTTAGTTCTATTATTTAAGTTTTTGAATGTCTTTTAAAAGTTTCATTTAAAAAAGAAAATTTATTAAGATAATGAAATTTTAAAACGTAGAGTGTGGAACATTGTGTTAATGCACAGAAGCCAAACAATAGAAATGTATACTGTTATTACATATAAATAAGAGTGTTAAAATGCATAATTATAAAAATTACAATTTCTTTTAAAGCATTCAAGATAAGTGATTCGATTTTCTGTTAAAATGTACGGTAATTCAATGATAGCTTAACGAACAGTTCACATACAAATATAATTTTGGACGAATACGCTTCATAAACATTTTGCCCACTTGTATTTTATTCTGCATTTTTCTCACTAAAATTCATTGAGAATTAAATGAGTTATTTTAATATATCAAATTTTACAAGCAGTTATCTTCAATAGAATTTTTATTAATAAATAAGCACTTAACAGATCCGTCCTCGATTTTTTACAAAAGTTTTATTCAAGATATGCCAAAACAGCGCAAAGAAATTTGTTTTTCTATTTATTCCTAATTTTAATCAGTCATTTTTTCCCCAATTAGACATGAAAATAGCATCAAAATCATTTGGGCAGGGGAACTGGTGTCTTCAAATCTTTGCCTTCCACCCCAAGTAAAATATTTTCTGCCGCTAAATCTGCCATTTTGATGCGGACGTTCGTTTCTGCACTGGCTACGTGAGGAGTAACAACTAAAACAAATAAATAAATAAGTAAATAAAAACATTTAGAAAACTAATGTATTAATGAAAGATATAATTCGGTAAATTAAAGCAATCATTTTATAGAATCATTTCATTCAGAGAAAGCTTTACAAGACATTGGCGTACAGCTATGAAATGTTAACCTTTCGCGTGAATTTAACATTTTTTATTGAATATATTATGTGATCCTTGGCGAGTTCTTTGGCGATTAATACCTGGTATGCGGTCAACAGTGTCCAAAAATTAAATTTAGGTTTTAGATCCTATACCAGATTTGATACATTTTAATCATTGCGTTTTTGAGATATATCTATATTTTTCAAAGTACTGTCTGACAGACGGTCAATCCTTGTTGGGTTTGGCTCAAAATTTGATAGATATCTATACTGTAAATGTAAAATCTCTGTACAGAATTTTATCTATATGGCTTTCTTCGTTTTGTAATTCTCGTGTTAACTTATATTCGAACTGATGGACAAACAGATAGACTTCCATCGGACGGATTTTGCTCAAAATTTGATAGAAATCTACTAAATAAGTGTAAAGACCGTATACCAAATTTCATCTGTCTCAGCTCAAAGCGTTTTTGCGTTATCTGTTACAGACAGGCGGACAGATATAATGCCAAAATTATGTTTCGAACTCATAGGGATCTAAAACCTGGAAATTCATCAAAAACTCCAGTTCGAAGTTTTTGATGATTACGATACTTAGTCTATATTTCGAATAAAGGAAAGTAAAAAAATGATGCATTATTACCTTCTCATATAAGAAGTCAAAGAAAGGAAGGAGAATTTAGGCGTTTTGGAGCTCTTTAATTTTGAAAAGCTTGTTTTTATTATATATATGTATGTATATGTATACACAATCAGAGGCATGGCGACAGGGTAAAAATGTACGACTCCAGTCTTTTGAGCCACAAAGGTGACAGAATATTAGCCCATTTATATCACTATTAGAAAAGAAACGCGTTAAGGGAGAAAATAATATCCTTCCTCGGGGGAGGGGGCATTTGCTTTTAAGTTACAAATGACAACTAGAGGTGCGAAAAAACATATTTTCTTTAGAGCGCCCCTTATTCTTGCTACGCCACTGAATGCAATAAAATAAAAATGCAAAATCTCGGTTTGAGATTTCTAAGCTGTGGCTTGAATAACATTGTGCAACTTATTTTTAAATTATAGCGCAAAAGTACAGAAAAACAATTTTCACTACCCTTCCTTTACAAGATTTATCTAAAATTTAATATATTCTAACAATTTTTATGATACATCTACCTACCAAATTTCATCATTATAGCTGTTTGTGTTTTTTAGTTTTTGTGTGGAAATGTGTATGAACAAATAGACTTACTTTTGATGAATTTTGATTAAATTACAATTTACCAAATTATATCTACAAATTTGGCTTTAACATTACGTACCAAATTTCATTGCTGTGACTCTAAGTCTGTTTAAGACATCATGTTCTCAGACCGAGCAACAATTTAATACCAAAAACGTGTTTTTCAGATTAAGGGAAATATGAAATAAAGATCCATCAAAATCTTGGATTTTTCTGGTGATTACAATATTTTTCTATTCGTATGCTACGTATAAAAAATAAGATAAAAAGTGAATAAAACTTATCAGACGAACTAAGCTAACTGATGATTATGAACACTCAGCAATGACTTGTTTAGTTAAATGATAGACTTTTTATGATATTTGGTTAGTTATGATATTTGGCATTAACACAAAATCAAACTTTTTTCTTTTTTGTTTTCAAGACGATGAACCAAAACAGCTGTGATTTTTTTTAAAAAGAAATATATGGGTGGGGTTTCTCAGGTTGGAGAATTATTTTTAGCCATTCGTCCGGAAATACACATATCGCTGTTTTAAAAGGCACTAAGAAGTTATTCCCCTATCTTTCTCTGCCAGACGATGAGTCTAGCTGAGTTCTGGCATCTGAAAAAAAAATCAAGTATTCCTGTAAACTGCTTACTTTCAAAATTTGATGTGGATTTACAGTTTTGGTGTAAATTACAGAATGTTCTTCATGTCGTTTGATATACTTTTGATGTATTCATGAAACACGTAAGCATCACTGGGATGTGTTTTTATTTTTCATACACCATGTGCAAACAAACAAACAAAAAAACCTAAGTATTGAAATTGCCAAAATATTTGATTTCAAGATTTTAATGAATCTTTTCATTCTTAGACCTCTTCGAATCAGATAAATTGGTCTCTATATAAATATGATTATTCAAAAATGGAATGAGTTAGAGGGAAGAAGTCTTGACTTTTATTTTAAAAGTGAGACTTTTAATCAAACTTTAGAGGAATCAAGTTAACAAGAAATCGGTCTGTCCGACCGACAAAAAGTATAATAAAATTCAAAAATTGCTAAGATTAAGCAACAAGCTGCGTAGATGAAAGTTGGCATACGTTTTTATCATTAGAATAGTAGATATATATCAAATTTTAAATCAAATCCACTAAAAGATTTGCTTTCTAAGTATTTGTTTGGCAGTGTGAACGTGATTATTCAAAAATATAACACGGTTGAGTTTTTGCAAGGTTATAGCCAAGCTAGCAGTATACAGGGTGTCTCAAAAACTACATACTGAATTTTAAATTACTTTTGTTTTATTTAAGATGGTATTATACAGGGTGTATCAAAACCTTGACCGCGGGTTTTATTCCTGAAATATTGATCGTAGACATATACTATAAATTACAAAGTTACTGTCTCAGAGGAAAGATGTAAAACAAATCAAGAAATAAGCGTCAAGCAAAATTTAATCGAGTGCGGAAATAGACTTGACTATTGCCAGTTGGCTATGATTCACTTATGGAAATGAATGACCACATCTTCCAAAAATATTATCTAACAAAATTGGTTTTTGCATTATATTAAGAAATTAAATCAAGAAATTACATTTTTAATGATATAAAATTTTTTGTACAATACTTCATTTTTAATAATTTATTAAAATATAATACATAATTTGACCAAATATTTTTTTATTTTATGATGAAATTTAATTTCATACTTCTAAACATTCAATCCCGTGATTAAGATTTTTTGAAAAAAACTTTCTTTTGGACATTAATTCCGAAGTAAGGATTTTCAGTTTTTATTTCGTAATAGTTTCTTTCCGTAATATATAGACAATTTTTGATATGCACGCATTATAATTTGTTTTGATTTTTTCAATTAAATTCATGATCTTAAATCTAATAATAGAGTGAAATTTGTTTTAAAAATATGCATTCCGCATTAAAATTTCACAACCTAAAATGTCAATCTCGATGCTAAAATCAACTAGTAATAATAATAATAATAATAGCAACAAGTACTTAGATTCGGAAGTGTGAGCAACTCGTGATCTTTAGGAAGAGGTTCGGGAATCGTCACATCTATGGCAGCCGCACGGAATGTTTTCTTCTTCAATGCTTCGTACAGATCTTTTTGGTTCACCACGCCACCCCTAAGAAAAAAATTTCGATAAGTTGGAAAACATTAATGCGGAGATTGGAAAACACGATATGCAACGGCTTCAGGCTATCGTAACCAAAAGTAAACAAAATACGATGACTGTTTCTTTTTTCCCAATAGATTACAATAAACGACAAAAGAAGAAAACAAAATGTATCATTACCAAAATTTTTGAACAATATAACAACTTTTCACCGTATTCTTCTTGAAGATTCAGGCATTTATTTCGTTGTTAGATCAGGTTTCCTATCCCCCTCTTTGAAGAATGTTGCTACGAGGATGCAAAATGGATCTTAACGCTCCTTTAAAACACTTCATCTCTCTTGAAGCTTTTAAATCAGAACCAATTTTTCATTTCAGAGAAGAAATGAAAATATCTCGGCTTTAAATCGTATTCTCGATGGAGGAATAAGAATCCTCAAAGATAAGAATCCTGTCACAACAGAAGATCTTGTTCAACGAATTGATCGCATGGCTCTAGTGAAACGGACAATGTTGAAAAGCCAGACAACGAGCTGGGCGACCAACTTGGGAGGAATATTTAGACATTCCAGAATGTTTAGATATTCTGCTCTACATTCTACAATAAAAGAAAATTCAAAGAACCTCTGAAATAATGAGCAACCTCAAGACCTATCTCATATAGCTAATGGCCATATTCCTCAAAGAAGTAACCGGAAACCTGGTTCACTCATACGACCAATGCCTGTATCTTTAGAGCAATATGCCGGAAAGTAAACATGTTGGTACATAACTTTTTTCAATAAATTCATTTTCTTCTCTATTTTTCTATATTTTATGGCTTATCAGAACTTGAAAAAAAAAGCGATTTCTCATAGTTTATTAATGTAGACCTTACTATAGCTATAATGGTAATTTCAATTCGATCATTTAATTCAAGTGCATATCAAGTTTATCCTAAGCCAAATCCTATTACTGTAAATAACGTTTACATTATTGCAACCTCTTTAGTACTTGTTCTTATCAGTCATTCCAACAGATATCAACTGATAATTCATCTCTTATGAACTGTCCGTAAATTACTGTATATAAAAGTCTTCACAATATTTACGCATAAAAAAATCCATTGGAATAAGATCTAGTGTTCATGTATCTGAGGCTGAAGTAATGCTTTATTTTAATTTTTTATTCACCAAAATTCACTGAAGCTGCGATAGAAATGTGATGGTTCTGCATCTTTTTTTATCAAATATCTGCTGAATGCGAAGGTATATCACATCTCTGTCGTATGTACAGACAAATTTCAACAATCCCGACTTTCTCGAATTAGAAAGATCCAATTAATTCAAATGCAGACGAATCAATTCCCTCGGTATTTCTTATTATATTCTTCTGCCAAAAGAGGATTACCATTTGCTTAGTAATTATAGTTATGAAAAATAATTAAAACATTAAATTTAAGAAAATATCTATTAACAAAATCCCAGTGGTGTAGTGGTAACGCAAGGTTGACTCAGCCTTCCATCTCTTCAGTGGGTCGATAAACTGAAGACCAAGCCTGCTTGGGATCTAAACACTGGGGGCTCCGCATTAGACTGGCCATCAAACTGGGACATATGCCTTGCTCTCCAGGACCCTGGGTCAAGAAAGCAGATATGGGCACTGTAAGCCTTGGCTCACATGGGCTGTCGTGCCACTGAGTTTAGTTTAGTATATTAATAAAAATTTTAACTATAAGAAATGAGATTCTTTTATTATTTAATTAGATTTTGAAAATTATGAAATTACGAAAATTACAAATTACGGTAACGGCAACGTCGTGATGTTTCGGAATTCTGCGGTGGAACAAAGCATCGTGATGAACACGACGTCGTGATGAACACGTCGTGATGAACGTCGTGATGAACACGAGCATCTCTACATTATAATTTGGAATAGCAATTATAATTTGTAAGTAAAATTATTAAATTATAATTTGTAAAAAATTAAATTACACTAGTTTAGACGAGCGCATAAAACTCTAGCGTCATGAAATTTGGTATAATTATTAAATTACTTGTTTTGATCTAATTATTAATTAAAAATAATATTTTGATTATTTATGGGGGGAATAGAGAACTTTTATAGATTTACATCGCACGTACCTTATAACGATTATGAAATATATTACGAATTATGAAATATCCGATTGCTTCAACTATTGTATATTTATTTTAATTCATTTGAATCACATTCAGAATTTTATAAAATTCTACTGCATGTAGTTGTTTACATATAATTATGCAAAGTATGTAAAAGGTTTTGGGGATAAGAGATTCTGGAATTGTTTGTTCATAAAAAGTATTCTTACTTTAAATGGAAGCTATTTTGTTATAATACGAAGGGCAGAAGAGAAAATTTAAGATTTAAAAATATTAATATAAATTGATTTGGAATTTTATAGAAATGTTATGCAGAAAGTAGTTACCATTACATTTCTTACGTTGGTGTAATGATGCAGTCTAAAATAAAATTTATCAATGAATAATTTCGTTCTCACTCACCTGCTAGTATTGATGAATACTGCTGTGGGCTTCATTTGTTCAAAAACTTTTTTGCAGAACAGGTTCTTGGTTTCGTCCGACAGATTGCACATAGACACAATGTAGTCTGATTTCTTGATTAAGTCTTCAAACTCCACAAACTTCGCTCCCAATTCTTCGGCTGAAAAAGTTCGTGTTAAATTTTAGGTTAGATAAGCAATTAATTAACACAAAATAATAAATAAATGAATGCATTCCGAATCAGAATAGTCGAAATTTCTTGATTCATTCCTCAAACACCACAAACTTTACTCCCAGTTCTTCAGCTGAAAGAGTTGGGATTAACTTTCTCTTAGACAAAGAAACTGATTAACGTAGAATAATAAAATATGCATTCTGAATCACAACAGTCGAAATTTCTTGATTCATTCCTCAAACACCACAAACTTCGCTCCTAGTTCTTCAGCTGAAAGAGTTGGAGTTAATTTTCTCTTAGACAAAGAAACTGATTAACGCAGAATAATAAATAAATGAATGCATTCTGAATCAGAATAGTTGAAATTTTATAAAACATCTTACTCATCAAATTATTAATATATTCTTAGAATCTAAAAAATCTCCTTCCAATCTCCGAGTATCTTCGTTTTTTGACACCAGAATATTATTTAGGAGTCTTCAACCACATATAAAACTAGTGGGAATAGTCACTCTGTAACTTTCTTGTATACTCTCTCTTCTCACACACACACACAAAAAAAAAATCCTTCCTCTTCCACATAAAAATTGAGGATCTGGGGCAAGGTCGTGAACCCTGCGAGTGCTCAGATTTTTATTTTCTGAATCCCGCACCTGAAAGCTGTATGCTTCGTTATACAGTAAAGCAAAGCGATCTTTTGCATTATTAAATGTATGTTATTTGGCAAAAAACAATTAGAAAAGAACCTATTAACGTGCTATTTTAATGATTAATCGCTGGTATATGGTTAATACACAAGCGTCAGAAAATCGGATATGCCTTTTGAACGCATTTTCACAATCGAATTAAACCAAAATCACTTGTTAAAAAGTCGCAAAATCATTCACTAAATTTCATTTATTTACGTCAATGCGTTTTTTAATTATCGCATTTACATGCATGTAAAGGTACAGAATAACAGGTGGTCGATCCTTTGATAGATGTAGTTCAAATTTTGATATATCTTCAATTTAAATGCCAAGTTTAGCTAAATATTATTCCTTTAAGTCGTTCTGTTTTTTAAGTTATATGCATGTGAAAGCACAGACCGACAAATAGTCAACCCCTTGACTGAATTGGTTCAAAATTTAATACTAATTTGCCTTTTAAACATTAAACTTAAATATTAATTGTTATATTCACTTGCATTTAGTTAGCCAGATAGACAGATTTTCTGTGAATTTATTTCATTTAAAATTTAATAGAATTTTATAAATTTAATTTTGAAGACACATATCAAACTTCATCGTTTTAGCTCAAAGGGTTTTTGAATTTTCAATCTTAACACACACACACATAAACATACGTAATTCGAAAAATGTATTTTTTGGACTCAGTAGAATTGTAACGTGGCGACTCATCAAAATTTCGATTTTGAATCTTTTGAAGATTACAGTTTTTTTCCTTTGTATAATAATAAAAAGTAAAAAAAAAATGTTTGAATTTTTTAAATAAATTAGCTGGAGTGGTTTCTCCAAAACATTCCTGCATACTCTCTAATAAATTTGTCATGTCAGAGAATGCCTTGCTTGGCATTGGCGTACAATAGTTAGAAAATAGTAATTTTTGACCGTAATTTAGCTTTTTTTATTGAATTTATCGTCACATCCTTGGCGAGTTATTTGGCGATTAATTCCTGGCATGCGTTAATAGTATCTAAAAACTGAATTTGTGTTTTAGTCAAGCTTTTCTTAACCGATTGACACAAAAATTTGGCACAAAACTGCACTTGTAATCACAATATGTCAAGCCCAATTCGATATATTTAAGTCACTGCGTTTTTGAATTATCGCTTTTACATGTTTCTGAAAGTACAGAACGACTAGTGATCAACCTATAATTGAATGCGGCTTAAACTTTGACAGAGTCTACATTATAGATGTTAAATCTGTATACCGAATTTTATCTCTCTAGTTATTTTTGCTTTATAAATATCATGTTAAATTATATTCGAACAGCCGGAAAGGCGGATTTATTCTGAGCAGATTTTACACAACATTTAATAGAAATCTGCAAATTTGATATAAAGACAGTATACGACATTTCAACAGTCTAGCACAAAGCGCATTTGAGTTAGCTTTCACAGACAGATGGACACATATTTTTTTAATGTATTTTTCGAACTCATGGAGGTCTAGAACGTGGAGATTTGTCAAAATCTCGAGTTTGAATCGTTTGACGGTTGCTATAATTTCTCTATATTTTGATTACGAGAAAGTAAAAAATAAATTTACAACATTCAAGTACAAAAGTCTACTGCCGATTGTCAAAATCATAAACTGCATGTGAAAGCTCCTAACTGTAATTAAACATCTTCCAAAGCAATTTTCATATTGATTTGTGTCTTTTTCCAGTCATTTTGTGGATGAACCACGGAATAATTTTTACCGTGATTGCCTCATCACTCATTTCCATTAGTTCACAATGCATTATGTTTCTGCAATCACAATCGCAAACTGGCTACTACGATCCGCCGGAAGGCACACAAAAAAACTTGAATGACCGGACCACCGCGACAGCAACACTGGCGGGAACTGTGGTTGAGTCCTAAAGGCCATCAACAGCCACGATACAACCCTCCCCGAAGGAAGTACGTAAAGTCATCGATGGGAGAAGCCAGACCAGAGAAGCCAGAAGAAGCCTTTTCGTGTACTCACAGGAGTGGCGATCATCAACACCTATGACGGAAGTTTCTCGCCCTCACTTATGAGGTGCCCCCCCCCCTTGGGACATTATGTTTCTGCAAGAAGGATTTTTACCGATTTCTTTCTGGAGCATAAGATGATGGTTAATTTTAATAAAAAAGTCCTGAACATCACATTGTTTTATGTACTGGTATAGCTGAAAACAGCTGTTTTATTTAGGTATCAATAAAAATAAAGTACATAATAATTATAAATTCTTCTGTTTTTTTAAGATCTAATTTGAAATGAATCTCATAATTTTCAACTGTGATCAGATAAAAAGGACGTGAGCCGAAAGGGTCAAACACTCTCCAAATTTACACGCCACAAAAATACGAAAATGTTTTATATTAAGGATACATTCACCAGGTCCATATGCAGGATAGATTTGTGATGGAAACAAAAGCTTCGTATTTCAAAGCCACATATTCATTATTACGATACAAAAATCTGTAAAAAAAGTGTCAGGAGCAGCATTATGTATTACAGATTTTCGAATTCCAACATTTAAATACATATATAATTAGACAGCACTTTGAACTTGGGAAAGGATTATTAGCGATATCTGTATTTGGAAGACATGAATTTGCAAGAAATTTGGAAAGGAATTTCAGGCGGTAAATCAAATGGGTGCATGCTAAGAAATTTAGTCAATAAAAGTTGTAATATACAGATTAAATCAGTTAAATTTTTAGAAACTCACCCGGTTTTATTGGATGGTATATGTCGAAATACAAGACTTCTTTCACTTGGAAAGGCAAAATCCTCTTCATAACACTTTGCCCTAAGAACGAAGAAAAAATATTTATATTCTTACATTAAAATATTGTAGAGCCATCATCTAGTACATTCTCATTTTATATTATACAATATCTAACAGATAAAAATAAATTTTTGTTTGCTCATATTTTATGCTCTGCCGTACTGTTCATCCGATTGCGATAAACATTTTATCAACTTATTGCTTGCACTTGTGCATAATAAGGGCATAATATAGGCATAGTACAAATATTAGCATTTATTTTAAACACAATAAAATTTACAAACAAATCTTTTCTAACATTTCTATTATTTAGCATTATTTTAAAATTGACAATCGACAAACAGTAAAGGCAAACAGCACACGTCATTCGGAGTCAATCGCACATATGTCAAACAAAATAAAATATTATGATTCATGCCATTCAATGCGAGTAAAATGAAATCGAAAATATTTAGTGCAAGCACTCATTTTTTTCTTTTTGTTAATGAATAGTCATCTACACAAGATATTGTCATTCAATATGCACGATATTTTGGCTGCGGCGAACCGCATATATTATTTAGAGTTTATCTCACACATGCAAAACAGAATTATTATTATTAATGCCGTTTAAGGTAAGTTATATATAATGTAAATTTTCCAATGCAAACAGTAGTTTTTCTATTTATTCAGTGAATCGACAAACGATATTTCGATTTTACAAACGTATATCGTGTTAATTGCTTCGTAAAAAAAAATGCTTTCCAAACGTTTGTTACTTAGTAGATCTAAAAACGCAGCACGTAGAAATAAATAAAGCTCAAACAAACGAGGAATGACAAGCAAGCAATAAAGCAGATCGTTTACGAATTGCTAATTCATATGCTTCAGAATCTCAAGATCAACATACGGTAAGAATTCGAAAGACAACGTTTATGTGCTATCTGATCACGCGCATCAGAATAGAAGACTAACATGCGACAAGAACTGAGGCAACTATTGTTAGTGGAAAGGCAAATGGAGGTGTGCTCATTCCACGCATTCCCATTATTCTCACCGACATGCCTTTTGATTTCAAACGACTGTAGTTCCTCATTCGAGTTCCATTCTCGATGACCTTCAACAAGGCGCAAAGGCAATCACTTCAAGAGTGGGCATCGAACCAGAAAAATCCATGTTTTCCGTATGGCCAGTTGTATGTTGGATGCTCACTAGTCGGACAGCCAAGAAATTTATTTATTTTTACTGAAGACGGAAAAACAAAAAATATTAGCAACCCTAAAACACTTAAATAATAAAGTAAAAAAAAGAATAAATATTGTTTATACTTCTTTTTTATATATCATTCAATTTTAATGAATGTATTCATTGTCGACAAGAAAATAAATATCATTAATTCTATCATTCCTAATTAAACAAGATAGCTATTTCAAATTTTAAAATTATTGCTTCTGCGGCAGCAACGCGTGAGGTACCAACCTTGTTCATTACAAAAATACATTCCTATTTTACATTCCTGTCTTATTCATCATAAAAATACATTCCTCTCTCTTTCATTATAAAAATTTATCTTGATATAGAACCACAGATTAATAAACGTTGAGATACCAAATTTTGTGTTTAAACTATTCCAAATCTGATTATGTTTTGTTTGTTTTTCTTTGAGCAGGGTTTTGTTCCAATTCTCAATTAGGTTCCTGTTATTATGCAAGAGGGACACATAATCTCCTGATTACAAAATATTTTTGTAAAAAAACTGGTATAATTTGGCATTTGGTTGATTCCGATATATTGTAGAGATGTTGTAAAGTTTTTAATAAAACTACTTGCATCAGTAAATTTCAATGGGAACACATACGGTAGCTCTAAGAATGTCTAGACTGCATTTTAACTTTCTTAAAGTATTATACAACATTTCGGCTATCATACTAAATAAGGCATATATGATCCTGACTTTATGGGCATCAATATCTTCAACCAGATTTGCAAACATTTTGTCTTAAATCTTCAAAATTGACGATAACAACAGTAATGGCTGATTTGACTTAATTGAACAAAAGGAATGAACTTTTTCCTTCTTTGACGCCATTTGGATAACAATCGAATAAGGAATAACGTTTTATAACCAGTTGTGCTATTTGTTGGCCTAAAAAAACTAAAACATATCAAGCCCGCTATTACGAAGACAGCGATTTAAGCTGATAGGGGGTGCGTCTCTTGTTTTAGTAGCGCCAACTAGGGTCAAGAGTACGACTTTGCCACTCACACATCACTCATTCGCTTGCACAACCCCTTTTTACAGGAGAACACATTGACACATTGAACAGAGGAAGAATAACCATGCCGGAACCGGGACTGGAACCCAGGATGCCCAGATCACGGGGAAGACGGCTACCCCTATGCCAAGACGCCGTCAAAAAAAAAAAAAAAAAAAAAGACTATTCCATAGTAAAAATGTTGCAGCATTGCATTCATCATTTTCTTTTTGTTCCCTATATCCATGAATATTTCCTTTTTTCCCCCTGCGTATCATATATTCATTTACACTTCTCATATTTGTCACTTCATTTCACTTTGATAAATTTAGTCAGTTTTGCAGAAGCTGACTGTATCATGTGTCAGGATTGAGAAAATACTAGGCACTTAAGAAGAGTCCTGGTTCGAGATATTAAATAATCACAGAAGTATTGTTATAGTTTGTCTCTGACGAGCTGGCGAATTCGAATATAAGTGAGATATAAAGATTCAGTGATATTTATTTATTTTGATAACTTTAGGAGAAAAAAATAAATCAAAATTTGCCAAACCAATTGAGTTTCAATTTTTCGTAATACGAATATAAATAATGAGAAGTAATGAAAGCTGATCTAGTGGTCTCTCCAAAACTTTCGCGCATTTTCTGTTATAAAGGTCCTACTCCACAGAACGCCTTGTATAGCAACAATACAATAGTTACGAAATATTAACCTTTGACTTGAATTTAGCATTTTTACTGAATTTATCGTGCCATCCTTGGCGAGTTATTTGGCGATCAATCCCTGGCATGTGGTTAATAGCATCTGAGAATGGAATTCGTGTTTTAGGTGTGTTTTTCTCAGCCGATTGAAGCAAAAATTTGACACATTGCTATCTTGTAGTCGCAAAATCTCATACCACATTTGATATGTTTAAGTCATTGTGACTTTTAGAAAAATATAAACGCGATAACTCAAAGTGCAGACCGATAGATGGTCAATCCGTGGTTGGATCTGGCTCAAATTTCGATAGGTGTTCTACACTATAGATGTTAATTTTGTGCATCGCATTTTATCTATCAAGCTCTTTAAATTTTGTTGTTATCTAATTAAACTGTATTCGGACAGTCAGACCTCCTCTGAGCAGAATTTGTTTAAAATTTGGTTAAAAAAAGTGATATAAAACCATATACCAAATTTCAGTCGTGTGCTCAAAACATTTCCGAATTATCTTTGTCACAGATAGACAGACAGACGGATATTTTCCAGAAATGGGCTTTACGAACTAAGGGATGTCTAAAACATAGAGATTCGTCAAGATCTCGAACTCGAATTTTTTAGACGTTTTCTACATTTTCCCTATATTTCGTATTTTAAAAAATAAAAAAAAAAAAAAAAAAAGCATTGGGCTCAACCCATTGGGACAGAGGGTTTCCGAATACGAGAATAAACAGTAGTTCAGCCAGCAGCCGACTTTCCGCTTCGTTATCTGTGTTTTGCTATAACGAAATATCAATTTAGATTAACAAATTAAAGAAAAAATAATGTTTAAAAATTAATAAACATAAATCTTCTTCAGTAAATGAAAGTATTTTTTTTAAATCCGGAAACGCTCATATAGCCAGCTGAATAACACGTATGTGTATGCTTACCTATTCTTCCCATTCCCACAATTCCAATGGTTGCATCCGCCAGACCTGCCCCACACAACCACATCGGACTCCACTGGTAAATCCATTTTCCTCTAAAAGGGAGTTATTTATAATAAGTCCATGCTTTTTAAATCATGATTAAAAAACAAAGCTATCATTATCACGAGTTTAAATGAGATGGCCTTTATTTAACGCGTGGATATTTTTGATTCAATTTTCATTTACTTGGCGAACTAAAAAAAAATGATGCTGCAAGAAAAATTCAGTATTGAATTCTTTTATAATAATCATATTTTTCTAAGATCCTAATTAAAAAATTGCATAAAAAACGTAATTCCACAGATTTCTGTAAAGCAAACGTTATTTTATAGCTAGTATTGTTCTGGTAATTTTGTCACACAATATATTATTGCTTATTGTGTTATCTAATTTTTATGTTTTTAATTTCACATCTCTTGACACATTTTTGCTTTGTTTGCTTTTCAAAAATATCATAGGCAGTACAGATTTTTTTATTCAATTAGATGCATTAACCATCTCTTCCCCCTTTATATTTATTTATTCCGATAAGTTTTAAATTAAAATTATTCTTTTTATCGTTTCATACCATTTGCTTTCAATAATTAGGGCCACTTCAGATAAGTCACATTAAAAACCGAAACTTTAATCTTCTGTTAACTTAAAAAAAAAACTAAAATTATGAGCTATGCAAAAATGTCGGTACTTATTAATTAACGCCAAACGATTGGCGATTCATTGGCGAGCAAAAACAAAATGCTCATTAGTTTTTGAGTTAGAATTTTGTCTCTTCTCGTAAGTTAGTACCACACTCAAGCCCCTTCATAAGGTTCCAATGCTAATTTGGTTTTGATGTTACATTTGGTGAGTTTTCGCTCTTTCGCCGTTAATTAATAAGTACCACAATTTCATTCTTGCCACACAAAAAATCAGAAAGAAAAATTAGAATATGTTCAAAGCTGATATCACAAATATATCAATACAGATTCGAACAGCATATGCAAATGACATTCCTATTCAAAAATATATAGAATTGTAACATTAATGGTTCAGAAATAAAATATTCGAAATGATTTATATTAATATTATACACATTGTGTAGGCAAATCGTTCTAATGAATAATCTAATGATTTAGAAATTGATTACTGCTTTAAAGATTTATTCAAGAGAAAATACTGATATTACTAATATGTCTCTGAAACAAAATTAAATTCCTAACAGTGTTTTTTCCTCTAAAGAACTGTTATGAGAACATATCTAAGACCTTTGCTAGATCTCAAATTTTTCGTTATGAGGACTTATCCTTGAAACGAAATTTCATCGAATTCCAACCACCATATTAAATGTCAAAATGCAATTTGTATTTAAATAATTGTGAATTTATTATAAAGTCATGTGAAGGAATGTTTATTGATGATCAGCACGCAAATAAATGAATATTACTATTTCTTTTTGCTTTTTTCACAATTAAAATATTTCATTAATACATAAAAAATATTTAAATATCACGTGCTTATATTCTACTATGTATAAGTTGACAATGCTGGTGAATATGAAAAAAAGCTTTAGTAAGAGACGCATTGCCTTTTCTTTTCCTAGGGGAGCTGGATGCCCTTGCATTTGACCTGTACATGAAATACAAATTGCAGAATTCGTGGCCTTAGATAGGTACAAAAACTTCTGTTTAATATTTTTATTTCTGCCTTTTTGTGATTTTGAGTTATTTAAACTATTACCATCTATGTACATCTCAGTTTGGTCATATCAACTAATTCACTAAACCTTATAAAGTTTGTTAGAAATCCGTATAATTACTGCCGTGAATTGTCTTCACAATATTACCATTATGTGCAAGACTATTTCATTAGATTGATAGTTTTGAGGCGACATTATTATCGCTGGAAACTTGAGTGATATTTTAATCATTCTGAAAGTGGTAATGAATAAATAATAAATAACCTAATGATGATTTTTCCAGACAGATGCTTAAGAATGGTGCCATGATATATAATACAAATTAGAAAGTAATCATTAGCATCTGGTTATAATCATAACACTGAGTATCCGGCTGTACATTTAATAAAGGCAAGTTTCAAAAGAGCTTTTGGTAATAAGCGCATTTTCTTTATAAGCAATCATCTATCTGATCTGAGGTAGTTTACTATGGCTTTGAATAAGTTTAGCTTTTTTTTTCAGTTTAGTTATACTAACGTCTCGTTTTAAAGCAACGATAGGGCTATTTTAGGACGGGCCTCGTAATTCTGAACCACGGTCAGGTGACGAGGATGTCACCTGAGCTGGCATCCCCCTCTCCACACCACACCAGCGAGAGGACATTTGGCCTGGACGGATTTAACGTGCACCAGACCCGCTTATACGACGGTTCTTCAGTGGAATCGGGTCACGAATCTGAAACCCTCCGAGACCGAAGCCGAGACCTTACCACCAGGCCACCGCGGCGCACCTTTGAATAAGGTTTTGTTCTTAAGTGGTCAGTGACTAATGCTTTTCTACTTGATGTGTGAGTTCGCAGACTCTCATCTTTTCCTATTCTGCTTTTAGTGAGTTGGGTTTCTTTGATCTTTACTTTATATTTAAATAATACCAAATCTGGTCAGACTTTTTTTTTTTTATCTTCGCGTATAATTTTATTCCAATTCTCGATTAGCTTTTTGTTATTATAGAACGTGGTCATAAAGTCTCCTGATTACAAAAGTTATTGTAAAAAATATTATAATTTGGAATATGGTTGTTTCGATACATTGTAGTAACTTCGTAAAGTTTATAATAAAACTACTTGCATCTGAGAATTTCTTTGGGAAAACCTTTGGTAGCACGAAAAATGTCTATTAACTCAGCTATTAATACCACTCCAATATTTCAGCTATTAAAATTATATTTCTATTACAACCACTCAAATATTTCAGCTATTACAACAATATTTCTATTACAACCACTCCAATATTCCAGCTATTAAAAATATATTTCTATTACAATCACTCCAATATTCCAGCTATTAAAAATATATTTCTATTACAACCACTCTAATATTCCATCTATTTATTAAAACTATATTTCTATTACAACCACTTCAATATTTCAGCTATTACAAACCTTCCAATATGTCAGCTATTACAACCATATTTCTATTACAACCACTCCGATATTTCAGCTATTACAACCATATTTCTATTACAACACTCCAATATTTCAGCTATTACAACCATATATCTATTACAGACACTTCAATATTTCAGCTATTGCAACTATATTAGTATGTTTTTAATATAATTTCATTTAAATTTCCTTTTATGTAGTATCATTCTATTTACTGAGAATGACATGGATCATTAAAGGGGCCACATCATGGATATTTAATACCTCTAGATAAAAAAATCCCCTCTTTACCAATACTTATTTCCATATTCTCCCGAATATCCAGACATAACATATTCAAAAGTGAAGAAATGTGATGCAAAAAAAGCAATGTTTTTAAATTAAGAAACATTATTTAAATTGTGTAAAACGGAAAAATTTATTCCACTAATATTTATTAATATGTATTTTAAACATCGATAATTTATTATAAAAAAATATGCATTTGCGATTATAGTTCTTCCCACTAAGGGGCATTATGAGTACGTGGATAAGAAATTACGATGTAAGTATGCTGGTTTTCGCTTCTCTCTTGAATGCAGCAATGCTGTGAGGTAAAGTTGCCTCTATTTCAATGAAGAGACCTACCTCCTACAGGAGAAATGGGGCCGGGGCGGTAATTACAGTTTTCTCAGTTGTAAATACTCAATTCGATACAGTTATAAAGTTGATCCAGATCTCTCCTTAGGCAGAGAAGGAATAGTTCACTCCTTATAAAGATTTTAGTTCAATACATATTACATTTCAATATTTATTAAGGGCAGGAATTCCATCATTATGCAACAAATTCGTTTGATGGCCAAGGGTTCCATTGTTGTGGAGAACTTAGACAATCGCGTAAGTTCGACTAATGGTAAAATCACCCTGGTTACATGTTGATTGAAATCAACATGGTATTGCCAAAGTAATGTTGATGAAAATATCTTTACTATCATTCAATTTCAAAATTGTGATAGTAACAAATTGTCGATTAGAGTGAAAAAAAAAAGAGAGGAGATTCATATCCTGAGGATGTTTTATTGCCAAGAGTAGGCTGTGTTTTTGATTATTAATACCAATAGTGAAAATTAACATGCAAAATGAATGACAAATTTTATTTATCGAACAAAAATCGCATTTTGAACGCTATTTACTACACATGAAAGTGTTTTTTAGTGTTACGAGGTTTCTTTTAACATAACAAGTTAAATCATAGCTGGCTACTCCGACCCGCCGGTAGGCACATGGAAAAATTCTGAATGACCGGAGCGCAGCGACAGCATTGGAGGTACCTAAGGGTAGGTCTTAAGGACCATCACCGACCATGGTACAACCCTACCCGTAGGAGGCACATTCCTTCATCGGTAGGGGATAGTCACCCCACAACATTCCTGTACTCACCAGGGCGGTGGGAAACAGGTGGGTACAGGAATGTTTAGAAGCCATCATTTTAGAAGCTTTTCATCGTCAAATGTGAGGGGCTCCCAGAGAGGGAGGGATGCTGTGAAGTTAAGTAGTCGCCCTCTGTTCCCTTGATGTTTAGCCATTAGCAGCTAGTTATATTTCAGCTGTAATCTTACATAAGCCATAATACTCACTGCAAATGTTTTTCTGTGAGATGTTACAGAGTGTGCAAATGGCTCAAAAGTACCTATTTTTCTCATACTATCCATTGGCATGATTTATTTGCGCAAATGCAAAATTTAAGTATGAAGTTAAATTTGAGTGAAGTGAGATTAACAAACAAAAGTGGTATATAAGTAAAATAAAGTTTTCACGAATTACAGTAGGAAAAAAATCTCTCTGTATATTAATGAAATTAAATGAAGAATAAGCATCGTACTTTTTTATAGCTGTAGCCGCCTCCATAAAGTTGCGTCCTGCACAAAGCATCAACGTGACTGTCCATTCTGCCACGGAGTCCGACGAGACATCAGGAGTATTGCTCACTTTTATATTTCTGTAAAAGTTAGTAAAGTCATAATTCAAGTCAGAACACTGATAATGGTTTTAAGAAAGGGAAAAGAAAGATGAAAACAAGAAACGGGTCCATTCCAAGGCTTCTTAAATTACTGTTTCTAAATCAGAGTGGCGTCGATTTATGAATTTTGATTGTGAAACTAATTACAACAATCGCTTCAATTAGATTCACAAATACAAATAAATTAAATCAAGCAAGTTTAAACTCCATGCAGGGGTTTTGTTCCTCAAGACCTATAGGGGATCCTAAAAATGTTCGTAGACTTAGGAGTTTGAATTAAATAATATTTTATCCATTATCAAAAATGAATATTTTGTAATGAAAAATTTTAATAATATTTATAATTATTTTTTTAACAAAACTTCATCAAATATTTTAAGAATAAACATTTTTTTTTGAAAAATCATTTAAAAAAGTTATTACACAAAAGTCTTTGTAGATTTTAAAGAAATCTATTCAAATTTATAAATATTGTACTATTTTGAGCAATTAATACTTTATAGGGTACCTTGTTTCAACTGCAACAACTTTTAAATTTCTGGAGATAGATAGCATTTTTTTTATAATTATTTTTAGTATCACTGTTTCTCCAGTTTTCCATTACAACTGTTTTCAGTTCGGCTTTCGTATTACAACTGTATCTTTGCCCTTTAATTTCCCCCAAGTATATTCTATAGTTCTTAAATCTTGTGACTAAGTTGGGTTTTCAGAGCTTGCAGATAATTATAGGCGAATGTTGGGAGAAGTTTGCTCAAGATTGTTATATTGATTTAAAAAAAAAGCCATTTCCATTACCCAAATTTTGGACTGATAATTTTAAATGCTTTATAAAATATTTAAAGACAGAACTGTCTATATGTATACTTGGTTTGCGATTTTTTTTGTAGTCTTAAATGTGTATCATTTTTTTTTTCTTCAAAATCAGAATGGCTTTCCACCTTTTTTTCAAAGGACGAATCATGACAGAAAAAGGTTTGAGAAGTTCTTTTTCAAACAATTATGCCGCTTTTATAATACATACGCTCGATTTTCACTTCTGCCATTAATTATTTCATTACGATTTGTTAGTTTCTAGTGTAAGGAAGTATAGAAAAGGTGTAATCGTCAAAAATTTAGAATTCTTTATTTCGACGAAACTGCACTTTTAGACCTCTCGAAGTCAGGAAAACACATTTTGGGAAAATGTCCGCCCTGTCCGTCTGTCTGTGACAAAGATAACTCAAAAACGTTTTGAGCTAGACGGGTGAAATTCAGTATATGGTCGTCTTTAATAACAAATTTAAAGACGAATGAGGCAAAAATAATGTTACCGATTTTGTCTTCTTGATGGGAATTCTCCAGTTAATTTAATACGTATAGGCAACTCTTTATATCAACATTTTTAACTTCTGCTTCTTTTCCTAGAATGAATGCAGAAAGATTGAAAAGAAAGCGACAGATTAAAGGGAAATAATATAATTAAGTGCATTTTCTTTTTTTATGTGTGTGCATATTTTGCGTGAAACGTGATCCATTCCGCAGCTAAATCAATAACAGTATAGGTTTCTACTTCGGAAAGACGAGATAAGTAAGACTTTTGAAATAAAGAGCAGTTTTGCATTCCTTTAAACTAATCCAGACAAAATGATTACTAGTGAATAAAAATTAGAATATTGAAACTAGCTGGTCGTCTCCTCAAAACTTTCTCGCATACTCTCTAATAAACTTTTCATCCCTGAGAACGCCTTACGGGGCATTGACTACAACAATTACGAATTATTAACTTTTGGCTTGAATTTAGAATTTTTACTCAATCTATTATGTGATTCTTGGCGAGATTTTTGGCGATTAATCCATGGAATGCTGTTAACAGTATCCGCAAAACGAAAGCGTACTTTAGATATTTTTTTTTCAATCGAATGGATCAAATATTTGTCACAAAATCACATACCAAATTTGAAATATTTAAGTCATCGTGTGTTTTTGAATTATCGCGTTTATATGTTTCTGAAAGTACAGACCGACAGATAGTCAACTCTTTGTTGGATTTGACTTAAAATTTTAGAGATTTCAATATTATACATGTTAACTATGTGTAACGAATCTTATATGTCGAACTCTCATCATTTTGGGATTATCGTGTTAACTTATATTGGAACACCCGGACAGACGAATTTCCTCTGGACAGATTTGACTTAAAATTTGATAGAAATCTGCAAATTTGGTGCAAAGACCGTGCACCAAATTTCAGTCGTCCAGTTCAAAGCATTTTTTAACTATCTTTGTCTCAAAAAGACAGACGGATATTTCCCAATAACTTGTTTCTCGAACTCAGGGAGATCTAGAACGTGGAGATTCGTCAAAATCTTGAGTCAAATTTTCTACCGATTACTATACTTTCTCTATACTAGGTGTAAAAGAAAGTAAAAAGAAAGACGTATTCGAAATACTTCAAGTTTAAAATTATTAATTTCGTTCGGATTAATTAGTTAGTTAATATTCCAATCTATTAATTAAAATTATTTATTTGTTTCGTTATTCATTCCTCCATCGACTAATATGTAAGCACAACACAAGTACAAACGACAGCATTTTTTTAAATATAAATTATATTATTTTTGGGAATTCATCATCGGGCAGGATGGATTAAATTATGGTCTTTATAAGACTTTTGCGACTAAATATTCAGTTATCTTTTCTTACTATAATGAGATTATTATGAAAATTGAATATCTTTCCGCATAAGGGAAGGTTCCAACATCACGAGAGCTTTATTTTATTCTTTCTTTAGTAATCATTTAAAATGCATTGAATTTAAGTGAAAATAAATACCATGGCTTTTATGTCCCTTTTTATATAAAAGGAAACGAGAAATTTCGTTCTAGTTGTTTCAATACTTTACAATTAAAATGAAGCATCTAGGTAGATACAAAATTTTAATTTGGGAGAATGATAATACAAGCCCATTTATTACCATTAGTGCCAAGAAATGTGATGCAAAAATTCCAAATAGAACCGAACTGCAAAAGATCTCATAAAAAGCTTTTTAAATTCATTAGATTGAAATTACATTCTATATAGAATATTAATTTTTCTGCATTTTAAAATTGCTATATAAGTAAAATTCAATTTACTTTTTATTTTATTTTGTTGTCATTCTAATGAAAAGGGATTTACAAAAAATGTTTTCCAAAATATTTTCTGAGAAATATTGTCTTTAAATCATTAATAAAGATGAAGTGAAGGAAATAAAAAAATAATCTAAAAACGAAAAAATTCCTCACGGAAAACTGGAAAGAAAAAAAAAATAGATTCTTTAACACCTAAGTTAATATTTCCTTGTGGTAGTTTAGTATACAAATTTTCAAAATCATTAGTATTAAGTTTATTAGCATTGTTATCTTTTAGAAATACCAGAACTTCTTTCTTGCAAACAACTGCGCGAAAAATTAACAGATGTTTGTATCATTAAATAGAACTTTTTCAGATTTTTACAAAGACCAACTGGTTTGAAATATGTAGAGTTAACATTTCAGAAAATTATCATTTTAATGGTAATAATTTTATAAACAAGTGACGGGAATTCTTGTGGGAGTAACTTTTTCAAGTGCCTAGCTAATATTTTTCTTCATTACTATGAGAAAAAAATAACTAAGCATAATTTAATAAATGGTTTTAGCTATATTTTTGATTTACTTTTGTTAAACAAAGATAATTCTAATATTCTTATTGATTGTAACCCAAAAGAAATTACCTGAAGCGAATAAAAAAATCAATGCAAAGTTACTTATCTGGATTTAAAAATAGAAATTTCTAATGGAAAAATTTGGTAGATATTTAAGATAAAAAGAGATGAGGTTGACTTCAAAGTAAATAAATTTAGTAATAACCCTTCTAATTTAAGCTCTAAAGTTTTCAAATTCTCATAATTTAACAGGATTAAGAAAATTTACAACAACAAAATTTCTTAAGTTGAGGCGCTAAGCAATTTTATTGAAAACTTAACTTTTAACGATTTTCCTAATATAGAAATTTCAGTAAGGGAAAATTTATCTACTATATTCTAATCTTTATACTAATATTATCACATTAAAGATATGTTTTCTTTTTTGGTTTATAATAGATTAATAGATGTACTGAGATAATTATATTCTTTTTCCATAAGCTGACGAAACACTTTCTCAGCTGTAAGCGCAGGAAAAGTATTGTTTGCCAGCACATTCTAACATTATTTCGCTTCTCACCCCTTAGTGAGATAGAATATTCGAAAAATGAGCGTCTCGGGAGACTGAAACGAACAGCATGAGGTCGACTGGAATAAATTTAATTTTTCTTTTAAAGAATTTTTACATTCAACTGGTATGTTTTTTTTTTCTTTGCTTTATGTTTGATTTTATTCTTAATGATGATTTTTGGCTTTATTGTTAGATGATTTTTTTTGTGTGTGGTTTGATTTGATTTGATTTTGTAGTGACTTTCCTTGGTTTGAATTTTGAAATAATTTTGTTTATTATCCGGTTTTAATGCCTTTCCCTTGTGTAATTGATTCTTCAAGAAAGAAGAGAGGGAAGGACCCTCACTTGCTTGGGATTTTCGGGTCACAAGGGGTCAATACTTAGATGAAAGTCAGATTTCTCACAGAAAAAATTATTGGTTTGAATCCCTGATTGAAGGTGACCCTTGATAAAGACTTCATGCCGAATTCATTTTTTTAAAATTTTAAACTTTATATTGATCTAATTTGATTCATTCCGTTGGTGTTTAGATATAGCAGCATTGGCGCGCTCTAAATACAATGTTCCTTCCTCATAAAAGTGTTTGACTCTAAAAAGATTTACTTTATAGTATGGTTTCATAAATATTGCTGTGGTTTTTGGTTACTCTAAATTTAATTTTTTCAATAATTTGAGATACTGAGTTGGAGCGTTTGCTTGTATACAAATTTATAGACTGACATATGGTGAACCTTTTGTCGGATTTGATTCGAAATTCGACAAAAATTTGCACTTTAAATGATAAATCTATTTACTAAGTTGTATCTATCTAGCTCTCTATTTTTTGTTGTTATCATATTCCGTGGCACTCTAATAGTCAGATAGACGGACTTCCTGAGAATGGATTTCGTTCAAAATTTGATAAAAATCTACAGTTATGGTGCTTCCAAAGAATAGATTTCTTTCAAAATTTGATAAAAATCTGCAGTTATGGTGTAAAAGTTATAAATCAAATTTCAGCCGTCTACTTCAAAGCAATTTTTAGTCATCATGTTGACTTAATACAAGCAAACTTAATTCCAAAATTGTATTTCTTCGCACAGAGAGGTCTGAATTCTACTTTTTAAAGAATTTCAATACGTTCTTTTTACATACTTCATGTACAAGAAGAAAAAAATGAAAAAAAAGCCAATGAGTGGATAAAAATAATTGAAAAACCAAAGATGATTGGAAGCTTTCTAATTTATGTTTTTTTTTCAATATTTCTAGAGGTTGTTATTCTTATTAGCACAAGATATTTTCCGATATCTACTCGATGTTCTTCGATATTTTGAATGCTGGTCAATATTATGGAGATATTGTAACAGTGTTATGGCATTTTGTGCCTATAGGGATATCTACATTGCTAATAGGAGGAAAGAAGGATTTCACAAAGCAATGGCCTAGCCTGGGTAGATGGCGACTGATATATCACACGATATTTTCTCTCCTTGCCATCATTAGTAATATAGCATGTGCAACTGACGGCTGGACGTAAGAGACGGCGGCAGAAGTTTGCCAATGGGGGGGGGGGAGGCAAATCCGACAGAACAAGCACAATTTCTCTGATTTGGCTTCAAAATAGCTCATAATAATTCATTTCATTTTTAATTAAAGGAAATTAAGTATTATTTAGCTTTTTTGTGTGGAAAATCTGTGACCTTATCGTCATCAACATCCATCGCATTTTCTTTGTCGGTCGACTAAAAGCAGTCGACAACATGTGATATCTTATACACCTGTCACCTTGTAGTTTATATTGCCAAATATAGTCAAACTACTTACACTTTATTTGGATATTTCCATTGTTTACGATATATTAGGATGGTTTTTAAAGTATCATATTCGTTAATGCCCAGCTCTCCATAACCATTCTGAGGGGGTGAAAACTTTTGAGGACGAAACTCGCCATGTCCCTCCGGGGCGGGAGGGCTGATTCCTATCCTTGCTCTCCTTCTAACGCCACTTTTGCCGGACATGGGGATAGTGCAAAAAATAGCCTCTCTATAGTTTTGATTCCATTGTAAGACTGCTGTTCTGTATTGTAAGATCATTGTAAGATTCCATTGTAAGACTTGCCCAGTAAGACTGCTGTTCGGGGTATCTATAGACCCCCCCCCACTTTTACACTGTCGCCGAGTGCCCTAAGCGATTTTCGTATAGTTGTCTGCTATAAAAATCCGCCAGCTGAACTAGTTTGGTAACTAGTACAACTACGGTATCATCAAACTAGTTGAGCTGAAACTAGGTGACTAGCACGAAGCACTTGGCGACAGTGCTGACAGTGATTTGAAATTCCACCAAACTACAGTCAGCAGGATCCAGTGAAAGAGCCGACCGTTTGTGTCACAGATTCTCCTGCATTCCCAGTTATAACAAAACATTCTCAGTATTAATTTCCCATAAATAATTATTTTTCAAGAACTTACTTAGATTTACAATGGTTTAAATCGATATGCTCGTAGCCAACGGACATAGTAGCGATGACTTTTAGAGTTGGTCCTGAAAAGAAAATTTATCATGACATTAATTTTTAACTAAAGTACCAACATTGAAAAAAGATCTCATACAATTATTGAAAAAAAATTGCATTATTTTCTCATAGAAAATAGCTGTGTACATAAAACTAAATTGTTGAAGTTTTACCAAGCTGAAGATTGTCTCTGTTCTCTGACAAGTTTGAATAAAGTTACCAAAAGAAATTAGTTGATAAATCAGAAAATTTGTTTCATTTGGAAATTTCATATTCACTATAAATGTTACAACAAGAATTTTTCAATGAGAATATTAAATTGATTCTTCCTAGAATTCATATTGCTCTTGAGAGGGCTCTCTTCTAACCCTTCTTTGCATAATGAGGGAATCCATCATAACATTTAGTGAACTAAAAATTGTACTCAAAACAGGGGTACAGTAAATTGATTAATGCTGGCAATTTTTTTCACGACTATTGCGTAATAAAGAACGTAGCTGTAAAAAAATAATCAAATGTCACAGTTATTATAGCAAGTGTGAACTTGTCATTCCGCTGTTTGTTGAGGTTGGAAGAAACGTCGATTCCTAGAATATTTTTTTATAATAAATCAGAGACTTTTTTTTAATTTTTTTTTGCTAATAAAAGCGATAACGAGAGGAGATATTTAGAAGCGAGGGACATTGAAGATTTTGTAAATTTGCATGTAACATGTAAATTTGCTCATTTATGTAAACATCATATCACATAATTTTACATCATCACATGTAAATTTGTATGATGATGGATATTTCCATCATTCTGTTTTTTGATTATTTTATTTTATGTATTTATAACATAATTTTTAAAAATATTTTCCCTTTAATATGGAGCATGAATTATATAACCCTAATTAATTTGACAAAAAAAAAGCATGTGTGATTTTTCTCACGATTTCATCAAAATAATTTATTAAAAGCATTTGGATGACGGTATGGCATGGATCAATAAATTGAAATAGGAATTTCCGTTCAGAAATATTGTAGCATGATGATGTTTCGGGTTAAATAATCTATTTTTATATTATTTGTAAATAACAACAAAAATATGCAATTATGCAAATATATTTATCATCATCATAGTGCACATGAGTATAAATGTAGTTACTAAATCTATGAAAATCATTGTTCTAAACGATACTTACAAATTTATTTAATAGTCTACTAAAATCAAAGACAAATTGTGCATAGGTAAAATTGATAACACTGTAAAGCTCATTTTTGAATTTTAGTGTTGTTCAAAAGAAGTTATAGTGCAATATTATCTCATAATTGTAATTCTGTAATTAAATTGAAAAAAATTATTGTAGGAACTTTCATTAGATTCCGAAGATAAAAGCAATGTTAAATTCATACAAATGATCTTGTAAGCTAAAATTAAAGCATTTCATAATTTAAATGCTATTTTTAAAATATCAACAAAATTTAAACATTTCGCAGTGAATTTAGAAGCATTTGTAATTCAACATGTTTACATTAATATTCCGAAAAACAACAACAACAACTGTTGAATGCAGGCATTTCTCTTTGTGAGATATAATAAATATTTTTGAGCGAACTTAGTAATAAATAAATAAAATAAAGTATTGTTTGCAAACGGATTCTAAAATCCTCCGCGCTTTTGCGCATGCTTTAGGATGAGTTTAATTCGAAAAAATAAGGGTGACAGGAAAGATGAAAAGAGGAGGAGTTTATATTTAACAATAAAGTACATTCCGGAAATACGCACATTCCACATTCTTTCGCTTCTAACCTCTTACTGAGATAGAATCATCAGAAAGTGGTCGCCTCAGGTTACTGAAACGAACAATATTTTTTAAATCAATCGATAACCAGCGGGAGTGGTGTACTCAACACTTTTTAGTACATCCTTTAATAAATGTACTTGTGTATTATTTACCGCGTGCGAGTGGAAAATAATAGTTATGAAAGAGCCTATTAGAGTGAATTTTTGACGATTAATCGTTGGAAAGCGTTGAATGCATAAGTGCTTGCACACCGAATGCGTATTTTGGGAGCCTTTTCTCGGACAGCCTGAAATCATGTTTTTAAAACAAAAACATGGTTTAAAAACTGTAACCATGTGTTGGGACAATAACCAAATTTTTCAGAAATCTATTTTTTATTTTCCTCCGAAATTCAAGCACTTTCAACCGTTATTGTTTTTCTTAATTGCCATGTCGCTTTTAGGTAGGTTCCTATAGGAAGACTATAGACCATCATCGGTGAAGAAGTGCAGAAACGTCCCCGAAGTCTTATCATGAGAAACATAGGTAGTTTTCCTACAGGAATCTACCTAACATCCTACGTTTCCACCAGCCACGGAAACAGTTAGCTTCACAAACGCATTGAAAGAAGTTTAAAGAAATTAACAGAGTATAGATAAATAAAAGAAAATCTTTTAGCTTTCTACTAATGGCGTTCTCTATGATATCTCTTTTTTAAAAAGTTCCATCATCTTTTTATTCTCTCTTTGATCACGTATCAAAATATCAAGAGAATCATAAATTCAATGGGGGTGGGGAAAGGAAAAAAGAAAATAGAGACAAAATTTTCGAGCAAATCTCTTGAAAAATAGTAAATTGTATTAAAGTGAAGAACAGAGAAATAGAGACAAGAAATTTCAAAAAACTCAACAGTGACTCAATTTTTTTAATTGAAATAATAAATTCAATAATTCGAAAAAGAAAATAAAATACACTTTTCAAATTTACTTTAAAAATACCGTTTGAATGTTTTGATTATTATTCAAAACTATTTGTAATTTATTTATATTTAATTTTTATATCTCTTAAAATTCATGTGGCAAGTCGAATTTATCTGTAAAAAAACACTAAGGGACTCGTAAATGTAGACCTCGACTTCCTTTTCTTAGACAAATGAACAAACAAACAAGAAAAAACTTTGGTAAAACTAAAGAATTCAGCACTGATTTTTTCGTCAATCTCGGCCAAATTTCGCCAAGGTTGACGCTTGTACTTTATATTCTTCAATCAAATCAATTATTTACTTCATTCAATACTCTCTCACTAAGAATGAACAAAATTACTATTCGATTAGATAGATAAAAGTCCTCCCCAATAAAAAAATAAAAAAAATATCGGCAGAGAATGATTACTTCTCTGCCAAACTGTGAGCCAAATATAGCTGTCTCAGACTACGAATTTGCTAAAGAAGTGTCATAAAGCTGCGTATTTTTCACGTATTTTGCCTGCATCGAACAGACAAAAAAGTTTATCTCTACTAATACCAAAGGCGAGGGTATGTCTGTGTGTATTTTGTTATTTTTAAACATTCCTCTTGACTAAAAACTATCAATTTTGATGGAAATATACTTTAAAGAGTAAGAATATCTATTTAGGAGCTATTTTTTTAATTTTAAAATATATTACAATATATCTATACTTATAATAAAGCTCAATGTGTGTGTGTGTGTGTGTGTATGTTGGCGCTCTACAGGCCAGACCATTCAACCTACAGCTACCAAATTTGGCACGTGTATACCTTGGAGGCCGGGAATGTGCACCTGGGGGTTATTTTTTCGAATTTTTAATTACAATTTTATTTATTTAAAAATTAAGTGAAATTTCTACGTGTTTCTGCTATACCTTCCGAAAATATTACCGCACAAAAAGAGATTTTTACATGAAGTTAAAGACCAAAAATTTATCTTTTAAATGATATCAATGTTTTAACCTTAAAATTAAATTTTTATTTTTAATGAATTTTTAAATAAATATTTTAACTATATTTTTCAACAATTTTTTTCGCATAAAATAAAAATAAAATTTAAGCTGCACGAGCACGTTTCGCATTCATGGGGAAAAAATAGCTTTTTTCTAAGTGTTGTCATCACATTGATTAAAGCTCCAATTAAAAATAAATTAAATCTTTTTGGAAATGAAATCGTCTGTAGGAAATGAAACAAATAAGAAGTATTATTTTTTTCTAAAAAATAAATTCAAGACAAATTATTTTATGATCTTTTACACTCTCTATATTATTAATCCAATAAATCAGTTTTATTTTAAGGCAAGTTTTGTTTAATATGAACAGGATATCCATTCAAATCAGGGCCACACAGCTAATTTGTAAACCTTTAGTAAGACACAGATCTGCTAAAATGGTCTAAATGGAAAATGATTATATTTTATGTAACTTGATTCAATAAATGCTCTAATAAATAACGAATTTTTGATTTTACATAAAGCTTCTGCTGTGGAAATCGCGATTAACAAAATGTTCTTGAAACACTAATATTTTAAATAAAAAGAGTTAATTTCCAATTAACTAAATCAATCACTTTAACTGACTGATTTATGAAAATTTGAATATCACTATTCAATAAAAAAAGATAATTTTAGATTTTCCACCGATCGTTTCAAAGAAAATACGCCAATCAGCGCGCAGGTTTCTCAAGATTAATTGGCCTAAGATTATGAAAATGTTGAGTTTTTCTAAATTTTGAAAGAAAAACTAAAAACTGAATTTTATGCTGAAGCTGGAAAACTTTTGTTGAAATATTCTTTGAGATATTACATAAATTATGAAAAATATTTTGTAGTTCACATAAGACTTATATACCGAGCGATTCTGTTTGCAATACTCATATTCAATAATAATAATAATAAATAAATAGCAATAAAGATGATAAATAAAATAAAACGCTTGGTTTTATTAAAAAATATCTTTATATTAATTGCAATTTCATTATTTCCACTTTAAATTAAAGTTGAAGTTTTACCGGAAATGACAACAAATTAGCACAATATATATAGAAAATTGAACAAAACGATCTAAGCAACAGTATAAGTTTGGTATGACTATCAAAATTTGAAGATTAAAAAGATTTTCTTGAGAATCTCTTAAGAGACCAGTTACTTAAAATATTTAATTGAAAATTGTAGTGAGCGGTAATACTGGCGAACCGGCTGGTCGCCAAAGGCGGCTAGTAACTTCTAAAAATATTTTCGCAAAATTTTTTATACAATTTCAAAATTTAAAAATGATGCCAATTTATTAATTATGTAATGTTTTTTGATGTCTAATAATTTTGAAACTAATTTTTTTTTTTGCAAATTTTTTTAATAAAAGGGTTTTTTTTGTCAAGTATTCATAAAATATTAATTAGTGTAATTTTTTATTTCTAAAATCATAGGAAGTAAGATCGTTTTTTATATTACTTGGAATAAGAACATGAAGCAACAGTACTGCGAAAATTAGACTGATAAAGTGGGCAGCTACATTTTTAATAACAGTAAGATGCTGTAAGACATGACTCCTCTGCAAAGGTTAACTTATATAATACATAAAGAAAATGTAACGCTTTTCAAATAACACTTCTCTGGTTGTCACAATAAGAAGCTTAAAAGTACTTTTTTGGGGGAAAATCAGAAACAAAATGAAAGTTATGCATAAGAGACTTCGATGAAATGAAACATGAACTTCCTAAATATCCAACTAGTCTTCAAAGACGGATAGTAAAAAAGTAGAACTCTTTAAAGTAAACCTTCACATCGCCCAGGATGCCAATAATGTCAAGTCGCCAAGTCGAAAATAAAGATGGCGATAAAATAAACAATATTTTGCATCTTGTTGCTAGAAAAATTACTCTGGTTTTTTATTATTATCATTATCATTTTTGGCGAAAACCTCAAGGGATAGTTTAAAGTAGATTTCAACCGTAAATAATAGGAGCAAAGAACAAATGAAATAAAATCTCTTACCTGCGGCATCGATTACTGTCTTATCAATTGGATCTGTTAAAAGACAATAGAGTCCGGCTTTCCCTGGGAGGCGCTTGATAAGTTCTTCTTTAGGTATAGGTTTATCTTCTTCGTATACTTCCACATCGCAACTGGAATGAAACGTTTCTGAGTTGAAAACTATTTTAATGTGCTGTTTGAGTTTATCGCCAAAATGGTAACACAAACAGTCAAACGAAATAATTCCAACTAGGAACAGCAGACAAACTCAAAACCTAGTCAATCGTTTCGCCTGTGATTCACATCTACGTATATTTAATTGTACTACTTCATTATCTGCTTAATAGAGTAGTGAGTCATGCGTTAAAGTAGATGAAAATAATGCCAATATCAAAAGTCAATAATCTTCTCTTTTTTGGTATGGTATGTTTGGGATCATTGACAATGTGATACGGCAATAAAGTAATTTCTATCAGGCTTTGCATTAGACTAAAATAGAAACTACAAACTACAAAATTAAAGCGATATTTATTAAACTAACTTAAAAATTAAATATTTCCTGAGTTAAAAACTATTAAAAGGAAGATACGTTGTATTTAGAGCGCGCTGCATCTAAAACACAGATGAACTTACCCAAATTAGAAATAAATATTAAACTTAAATTGAAAAAAAAAATGAATAAAATGGAATAAAAAAAAAAGGAGAAGGAATTGATGAATTTGGATTGAAGACTTTTATCATTGGTCACCCTCAGGCAGAGATTCAAACCGATTCTTTTTTCTGTCAGGGTTCTGACTTTTATCCAAGTATTCACCCCTCGTGATCCGAAAATCCCAAGGTCACGAGGAATCATACTTGGACGGAAGTTAGACCTCTCACAGGGAGAAAAAAAACTGCGTTGAATCTCTGCTTAAAGGCGACCCTTGAGAAAATCTTCAGTCCGAATTCATCATTTCCTACTTTTTTATTCCATTTTTAAAAAATTTAAGCTTAATATTGTTACGAAATTTTTCCGGGGTTCGTTTGGTTATATGATGTGGAGAACGCTCAATCAGCAGGCGGCAGTAGAAAAAGAAACAACGACGTTTATTTACACGAAAACACACAGGACAGCACAAAAACGACAACTATATACAGCATAGAAGACGATTATCTTCAGCCGAGACGTGCAGCATACAACAATAATGTACTGCAGACAGTAGCGCACAGCTTAGTTCAGCACTAGCTTGACTTCGTCGCTGCTCTGCTAACCCCTGGAAGATAAGTTCTTCACCGTCGATTCCGACTACTCTCTCTGACCACCCTGCTCTGGCAGCTGCAGACCCTTTTATAGGTCTCAGGAGGCGGGGTAGAAGCCTCTAGACCAATCAGGAACGTTCGAGGCGTATCTCGGTTCCTACTGGACGGATCGGGAAAATTCTCGATGTTTCGGGTATAATCTATTTTGGCGCCTAAGTCGCCAAATTCGTCACCAAGTTGCCAAATGGTCGTCAAGTTTGTCGCCAAGCTCTGGGACCTCCGACGCGACACCCGGACTCCGTCCAATACAGATGACTATAAAACATTCTTTCCGATGATGGAGCCAACTAGGCTGGGAAGCAGAATTGCAGGTTTGTAACAATATTTATTACCAAAATAGAAAGTAATATACAAAAGACATGTCTAAAACAATAGATTCTACTTTAGTGTAAAATTTCATATCACTGATGATGCCAAGTCGCTAGTGCTAAAAAGCAAGATGATTGTTAAGACAAATATTGCACTGAAGCAATCAATGGTTGAAATTTGGTTTAGAATGCGCCTTCACCTCTTTAAGGATGCCAACAATGCCAAATCACCGAAACAAAAGAAGAAAAAACACACATCCAAGATTACTGATAATAACTGTTTTACAATATTGTTTTTCTGGTAAGATAGCAAAACTACTTCACTTAATTTAGGTCGCTATACTATCGGCGGATTAAAATCTATTTTAGTGTACTCCTTCATATCGCCAAAGATATCATTAAAGTGAAATCGTCGAATTAGTAGGTGTAAAACTCAACAAAACAAACGATTAGAGCACAAATCTTCAATAAGGTTGTCAGTTACTCAGCTTCCTTCTTTTAGTTACCATACTGGAGACAATCTCAAGTATCACATTAAAATATTTTTCAGCTTCGCGACAAAACAATAAACATATTTAGCATATTAAAATAATAAACATATTAGCATCTGTATATCTACTAATAATTTAGACGAAAGGTGTGTGTGCTAGCGCTCTACAGGTCAGATTATTTGAATTAGAGATACCAAACATGGCATATATTACTTAAAGAGGTAAAATGTACACTTCGGGGCGAATTTTTTTTTTTTTTTTTTTTTGAAATCTTAGTGAATTAAAAATCAAGCGAAATTTTACACCTTTCGGCTGCAAATTTTGAAAATATTATTGCATAAAAATAAATTTTACACCATCTCAAAATTTCAAAATATTTTTAATGATATCAACCTAACAATTGCGCAGATGAATAATAAATTTTGGCAATTGGCAATAATATATATATATATATATATAGAGAGAGAGAGAGCACTTCCTAATTAACGGTGATGAATTGGAGATTCGTTGTCGAAAACAAACAACCAGACGAAATGATTATCAGTTTTTTAAAAATTATTTTGGCTCTTAACAGCATAAACAGATGCTTGTTTTCTTCTCGAAAATTAGAAGCCTGCTCATAGTCTTGCAATGCCAATTGGTTTTGGTGCTACATTTGACGAGTTTTGTCTCTTTCATCGATAATGAATAAATACCAAAAAATATTTTCTTCCCTGATTTTCAGCAATACTTAACATTATTGTCCTGAAATTCAAATATTTTTCATTGTTGCATTAAATATTTAATATCTCGGTTTTTTTCACGTTATCGAAAACTTAAGAAGAAGGATTCTATTTAACAATTATGTAGCTTGCAAGACGAATAAGCCAGCTGGATTACTCAATTCCCAAATTTTTTGTGTAATTTCTGTTCTAACCTACTTGAAATACTCTCTGTCCTACCCCATATCCTCCTTATCCCACATGAAATTATGCCACATTAGTTAAAATCGCGAATGCTTTGCATGGCAATGGCTATGAAATATCGCTCTCTGGCTTGAGTTCAGCATTCTTACTGAATCTATTGTGTCATCTTTGGCAATTCGTAAAAGTATACAATTGGGTGCCTTTTGATTTTTTTGGCGAATTTTTTTTATCCCAAGATCAACACCAAGGGAATTTTCGGTCGGTAATCCTACAACAACGACAATGAAAACAAAACATTATGGAAACCAGAAGCAGTGCTTCATAACTGAAATTTATCGCCAATCGAAGGGGTACCCAAATCTACACTAGAACCGGCAATTTTATTGGCGGTTAATCCATGACATACGATTGATAATATCCGAAAATCGAATTTAGGCGCATTTTTTACAATTCGACTGAAATCAAAATTGGACTCAAAGCTGCATATGCAATCATAAAATCCCATACCAAATTTGGTATATTTAAGTCATTTACATGCTTCTGAAAGTACAGATCTACAGACGTTCAAGTTGGATTTGGATAAAGATTGATAAATGGATACTTTTCCGTTAGCCGGGAGCAAATGTCTTCAATTGTGAACCAAACGCGAATTTGGCGGAATTCTACAATATTTGCGATTTTTCGCTTACGCCCGGCTAACACAAAGGTACCGATAAATGTCTACAATATAGATATCATATTTACGTACCGAATTTTATCCATCTAACTCTCTTCTCTTTCTAGTTATCGTATTAGATTATTTCTAACAGCCGGATAGACAGATTTTCTCCGAACGATGTTTGCTCAAAATTTGACAAAAATCTACAAATTTGGTATAAAAATCGTATACCTAATTTCATCCATCTAGTTCAGCGCACATTTGAATTACTTTTTTGTCACAGACAGATAGACATTTTCCAAAAATGCATTATCCGAACTCAAGGATAGCGAACTTGTGACGATTCGTCAAAATCTCGAATCCGAATTTTTTGAGGATTTCTATGCTTTCTCCATATTCGCGGAAGTAATAAAGAAGTACAGTTCTACAAATTTGATATAAAGATTGTGTACCAAATTTCACCCATCTAATTTAGAATGTTTTGACTTATCTTTGTCACAGACAGATAGACATTTTCCAAAAATCTCGTTTTTCGAACTTGGGGGGATGAAACTCGTGAAGATGCTTCAAAATCTCGAATCCGAATCTTTCGAGGATTACAATACTCTCTCTATACTTAGTATTTGAGAAAATAAAGAAGTGAAATTTTTAAAATTGCCATGACGACACATGATTGGTCTCCATTAGAAAGGTCCACGCTCATAATAAACAGAAAATAAAACAATTAAAGTAACCAAACTTTAATGTCTGACAATTTGTCGAGTCCATGGATGCGAAGCTATATCTAAACAAATAAATGCAATTAAATATGACTAATATCTCCAAGTGAATCAATTGCTCACTATTTCTCTTTATATTGAAAAAGTTTCGCCAAACTACCGCCAAAGAAAAAAGAAGTTTTACTTGATAAAAAAACACATTCCCGCTTTTTAAAATTAGAATTAGAATTTTCGGAAAGAATTAAACTCTTGATGCCAAATACGTTAATTAATCACGAGTGATTAGAAAATAGTTATAAATCTATACTAATTCTGCGTTAAAACTGCAATGATTTTCCTCAATGAAATATCAAACAGAATTTTTTATTTATTTTCACTTTTACATTTGATCGTGAGATGCAGGAGCCTGTTGACTCTCGAATCTTTAATATATTGAGAAAATCTGATAAATGTTATCTAGTTTTCAGTTTTATTAACAAAATTGGTTCTAGTGTAGATTTGGGTGCCCCTTCGATTGGCGACAAATTTCAGCGATGAAGCACTACGTCTGGTTTCCATAATGTTTTGTTTTCATTGACGTTACTGTTGGGTTACCGACGAAAAATCTCCTTGGTGCCAATATTGGCCTAAAAAATTGCCAAAAAAAATCAGGCTGCACCCAATTGTAAATTTTTAACACAAGATTTTTGAAATAAAATTGTCTTGTATTTGTGATTAATTTCATTGGATATAAATTGTTTTGTTTTCTTAACATCTTAATTTCAATTCCTATTAATTAGTTAGACTTCATTTTTGGGAGTTAAAATCATTTTGGCTAAGTAAAAACAAGACAAATTTATCTTTTTGAAATGTATTCACATATTTTAATAAATAAAAGTTATTTAGAAATTTTTAGTAATTTCTTATTGATAAAACCAGGGATGAAAAATGGTTAAGCATTATATTTACAGTGATATTATCAATTTCATTAAAATAATCGCACAGTTTTTTAACAAATAAGAAAATTGCGAATGAAATAAATTCACACAAAAAATATAACAAAACCCTTACTGCTCTTTGAGTTTTTTAACGCTGTCTTCAGGTACATCTGAGCGTGTAACAAAAACTTTTGGCTTACTCATATTTTCATAAAGATTTCGTCCACCAGAAATCGAATGAAGTTTTTGATGCAGTTTAAAAAAATATAAAACAGAGCGATAATTTTTTGAAATAACAGTTCTAAGCATTTTTTGCACCGATCTATTGCCACCGATCGTTTAAAAATTATTCTCACGTTTGAGTTTTCTTTATAGGATCCAAATTTTAATCCAACACGTGATGCTTCAAATATATTTTATCTTTCAATAATCAAGCAAATATCAGATTAAAGGACGTTGCTAATTATGAGATTGGATATTCAAGAAAGAAAATTAAAGATTAATCAGAAAATCGCTGGATTAATGAAGATTAATTTAAAAACACAATTTAACAGTCAGTTGAAATGTGAATTTGTACAAATACACTTTAGTATTAATTTAAAATGAACCTATGTTTAACACAAAATAGAAGGTGGTTATAATTAAACTTCCCTTATAATCAGCAACCTACAACGCAAACGAGTGAACGGATTGCAAAGAAATTTGGTATATAGCCTATACAAGGGATGCGATCACGAAATTTCGAAAAAAATAATTTTAGTTTTAAAATATACACCAGAAGGCGCCTTTTCCGGAAAAACATTAATTTAAATTAGCCAGAGAGAAAAATTTGATAGTTTACAACTAGTTAAGAGATTTTTCTTTCATTCTTTCCTTTTTTTTATATTTTCTTCTGAAAATAGTTTAATGCATGAAAACACAATTTCATAACATTAATAACCTTTGAAATTTTGGATTTAATTGAAAAACTCAAAATTTTAAAAGTTGGCAGCAAGTACACATTTAAAGCTCAAAGTTGTAGATTAAAAAAAAATTAAAAACTCAAAAATTAACTAAGACAATATACAAAAATTAAATAAAAACAGTAATAGATTATGGTTTAAATGGCAGCATTATCTGCTATAAGAGTTCCAACTGCGAGTTCTTTTACATTTTTCAGTAAATATTACTTTACACTCTTATTTCTACATAAATTAAGTATGGAAAATGCACATGCATTCGCACAAAAGAGGAACACATCACTGGATTCTTCAGCAGGAAGACTTTTCTCATTTCAAAATATCAATGCTAATTAATACTTAAAAAAATTCCATTTTAATAAAAATTAAAGTATTTTTATTTATAGGATTTATCTATAAATACTTATTAATTTTTTAACAAATTATTTCATGATATATAGTTTATTAGCAACATGTATGAATTTTTTTTTCTTTCCAAGTTTTAAGTTTAAGCTCCAAACTATACGAATTCTATTTCTTATATACATTCAAAAAATATACGAACTTTGATAGCCAACTTGTTGGCATAAATGATTGACTTTTTAGGCTTTTAAACAATTAATAATTGAAATAATATATCACAAATTCCTTTGCATGCAAATTTAAAAAATACATATATTATGAATTAAAAATGGAAATTGATATCTTAAATGAATTCCCAATGAAAGCAATTTTTTAATTCTTAACTTCGACATTGGAAAATGCACGCAATTGAATGATTCATTGGTTTCTTATCAAGTTTATTTTTGATGGTAAGATGAAATCTATTGTTACATAATATGTATACAATTAAATTTTATGAATTTATAAAAAATAAAGTTAAAATTTGATGATAATGAAATTGTTACAATTAGAAAGATACTTTTTTTTCTGTTTTAAGACAATGTAGACATCATTTTTTGTGAGACAATCGGTTTGAGAGACATAAACATCAATAAGCAACTCATAACATTTACACATCCAGGAATAATTAAACCTATTTTTGCACTCGATTAAACTTGAAGTTTCATGCCTATTTCAGTCATTTGGATTTCTCTCACCTCTTCTTTGTTCTAAATCAATGGAATTTTTTATAACATATCGAGCCTTCTACCGAGCATTTCAAATAATATTATCAGCATCGTTATTTGGCTAAGTGAAGTATTGAATTAAGTACAGCTATAAAGCAATCTGAAATGTTCCTACTTCAGTATGTTTATATTTGACTACTGCCATTCAACAGTAAGTAATAAGAGTGAATTATGTGCCACGTATGTTCCATTTTATGCATGTACAATGAATATCTTTTTTTTTTTTCAGAAACAAAGCTCTTTTTTAAAGATATTTAGTTATTTGAATATACGTTCATTTGAACATGTAGATCGTTTTTGTTGCTTAATAAATACATTCTAGAACATAATATATTGTCCTAAATATTTTTTGTGTCCTAATATATTGTCGTAAATATTATATTTTCCTAAATATTTTTAGTGTCCTAAATATATATATTTTTAATTTTAAAAGTTTTTTTTAAAATCTTTTTTTTATGAATGAATTACAGATACTGAGTAACTGCTTCGTATTGTATAGTAATACATTAAACAAGAATATCATTACAAAACTTTTATAACTTGGTTTAAAAAATTATAAGTGCATAAAAAGATTTTTACATGCATCAAAAAGTTATTACTGAATATGTTGTGTTAATAAATACATAGAAGCAAAATTTTTAAGAAAATTTTAGTAACTATTTACTAACTAATTTTAGTATATATATATATATATATATATGCACATAAACAAATATAATTAAGTTGTAAAAATATCTATATATATATCAGTAATGGTATTAGCTGAGGAGCATTTCTGCCTTTATTTTAGAACAGTGTTTGTAGGGGTAAAACATTATTGAAAAATTTCTTTAAAATATAATATTAATAACAATTTTTATAATAATAAAAATACATTTAATACATATATAATAATTCATAATTTCAGTAAGAATTTTCCCTACTAATTATAAAGGACAATATACAAATATACTTTGGAGAGTAGGAATGAGCCTTTCGGAAGGATTTTTTTTCTTTTAGCAATTTCAATCAATTGAAAACCAAGCGATATATAGTAATTTTTCGGTACTCACTTTCTAAAATATTATTACAGGAAAATAAATGCTACACAGTTCCAAAGGTTACAAAAATAGATATTTAATAACATGGATTTAAAAGCTGTTTTAATTTTTCCTAAAATTGCATTTTTTAAACGGCTTTTTTTTATTGATTTTTAACAATAGATTACATTTCTGCATAGAAAATTAAATAATTTTCATTCTTGTATATTTTATTATTTACATACATATTTACTTACATGTTTACATTTACATACATATTTACAGTTACATACATATTTACATTTACATACATATTTACAGTTACATATATATTTACATTTACATACATATTTACATTTACAGACATATTTACATTTACAGACATATTTACAGTTACATACATATTTACATTTACAGACATATTTACATTTACAGACATATTTACATTTACATACATATTTACATACTTTTACATGCATATTTACTTACATATTACTTACATATTTAAGCATTTTGGAATTTTTTTTTGTCATTCTTGAAAATGAAGTAAGAATCTAATATTATCTTAACTATATATTATCTATAAAACTATATATATATGAATGTTTGACATGCGGAAGAGGAAACTGAATGTTACAATTTTGCAAAAGGCAAAAGGGCAATTAAGTGATAAATCACTTAGACAATTAAATTTTTAATACATTATCATGAAATAAGATTTGATTCCATTGAAAAGATTTGAATACACTATAAACAGAGTTGCTATTATTCTATTAAAATCCTTAAATAGGGAATAATGAACAGAAAGAAATTAATTGAAATTTAAAACAACCAATATTTGTAACAAACCAATTGTCAAAAAAAATTAATAATAATTATAAATTTGTGACTTTAAAGAATCTATATTGATCCAATCGTCAATAACGAATTTTTTATTTGCAATTTTATTAATAAAAACTATTTGAGTGTCAATTTGGCAATGTATTGCTGTGAAATTAACTTAAAATAATTTTAAAAGTTATTTATATAGACAAAATAAAATGAACGACGATAAAATTGGTAACATTGAAAATAACTCAACCCGGTTTGTTTAAGATGTTTCAGAAAATATTTTATTCAATCTGCAATGTTAAAAATCAGTTTTAGCTCTGGTGCAGTAATTGGAATTACCGACAAATTAAAAAAAAATTATTAAATAATTCTCCTATATCTTTTCAAAGGAGCACTATAACATTTTGCATTCGGGGTACATTTGCAAATATTTTTTTAAAATTCCTTTTTAAAACAATTTAATCGTAAATTATTCGAAATCGAAGTTCTATCAACTACGGATCAAAACTATAGTAAATCCAGTTTTGGCAGTTTTACTTTACAAATTGTTGCAATTTAAAAAAAAATCAAAAAAAGAAATGCATTTTATATAAAAATGCAAAAATTAAGGTAAAGAAATGAAAAAAAAAAATTATTCCCATTCGTACACACACACACACACAAAAGCTGAAAATCATCAGTCATTTTTAAAAACACATCACACTACATTATACGGTTGAAACCTGGGTTTCTTTTTTCTTTTTTTCACCTCACCAGTTTCCCGAGACTTATCTCTCGGTTTCTAAAATAGAAAAGAAAAGTGACATTTATATGCGTGAAAGTCATAGAACTGTATTTTTCAAAACAACAAAATATTTTCTAAGAAAAAATTATTCTAATTTAAAAAGTACTCAGAAATTTTTAAATCTCTCTCCCCCTCTCTCTACTAATAATAGAAAAGAATACATTGGCATTCTACAGAGCAGGTCATATCATCTAGAGCTATTAAATTTGGAATAAATACACTTTGAATGATAAAAATAGGTATCCCGAGATGAATTTAAAATTTTTTTTAAATAAAATTTTACTTAATTAAAATTATGAGAGATTTTAAATTTCTCTGTAATAACTTTCGAAAAATATTACACAAATTAAATTTTTATTCCCTTTAAAAATTTAAAAGTTTGCTTCTTTAATTATATCAAATCAGTTGTAATATAATTTTTACTTTTTTTTTTACTATATTTCGAATATTTTTTTGACATATTTCGATTTTTTTTTACTATACTGTTTCTATACTACACGTGCGAGAAAGTAATAATTTCAAAAGTAACTTACACTGTACTTCAGCTCGTGTTGGCCACAAGCATTGCAAACGCGTTCTCCAGGTTTCAATTTGCTACTTCTCCACGTAGTTCTCTTCGTGGTTCCGCAGTTGGAGCATTTTTTAATCTTTGCAAGGAGGGATGGCTGAAACAAACGCTGAATGAACATTTAAAGAAATATTTCTTCTTGATTGAAAGAACAAGATTGAAATACAAGAAAATATAAATATTCAAAGAAGATATTTAACTTATTAATAATTCCGACAAAAAAATTAAAACGTAGGAACATGATAAAGAAAATAAAACAGAAGGGTGTCGTTCCCACTAAAAGTTTCCGCATACACCCCAAAAAAGTGTTATCTTTCCCACCCCCCATATGAAATTTTAGACACTGGGCAAAATTGTGCACATTGCAAGTGTTAAGAATTTATTTTTCTTTTTTCATATACGTAGTACATAGAGAATATAGCAATCGCCAGAAAAAAAAAAATTCGAATTCAAAATTTTGACGAATCTCCACATTTTAAACTTCCATCAGTTTGAAAAACACATTTTTTGGGAAATGTCAGCCAATCTGTTTGTAATAAAGATAACTCAAAAACACTTGGAGCTAGTGGGATGAAATTTTGTACACTCTCCTTATAGCGAATTAAAAAAATTTTATCAAGAAATCTGCCGAGAGGAAATCCGGCTGTTCATGTAGAAGTTAACACGATAATTATAAAACGAAGAGAATTATATGGATGACCTTACGTTCACAGTTGTAACATCTATAGTGTAGATAACCGTCACATTTTGAGCCAGATATAACTATACGTTTTTCTTGTCTATAGGTCTGTTCTTTCAGAACTATTCAAATGCGATAATTCAAAAATGCAATGACTTTAATATATCAAATTTGATAAGGCATTTTTTCATGACAAAGTGCAACTTTGTGACAAGATTTTATTTCAATAAGTGAAGAAAAAGTGTAAAAAACAAATTCTATTTTTGGAAACTGTTGACGCATGCCAGGGATTAATCGCCAAATAATTTTCAAGTATTACACGATAGATTCAGTAAAAATGCTTACTTCAAGCCAAAATTTAATATTCTTTAACTATTGCATGCCAATGCTTTTGTCTGATGTCATAAGTTTTTTCGAGAGCATGCCAGATTTTTTTTTGGGGGGGGGGATTCCTCTGGCTCAATTTTTGAAACTTCAGAGGTTCGAATATTTGGTATGATATATGTATATTTAGTATAATAAAAAAAACCCGTATATTTGGTATGATAAAAAAAATCCAATATACAATTTGGAAGCCTTTTTTCGACTGAATGAAAAAAAATCTGAGACAGAGCGGCAATTTTAGTAGCAAGAATACATTTTAAATTTCTTTTCAAGTCGCTACTTTTACGTATCGCATTTACATGCACGAGAATGTTCAAACCAGCAAATGATCAATCTTTTCAAGCATTGGATGTAGAATTTACATTTATTTACAAAACTATATTTTAGGAATTAAAGCTGTGCATCTAATTTCAGTTATGGAAGTTGCTAAGCTTTTAAGTTGTCATGTTCTCATGTCTACGAACACATAGATGAGCGAAAAGTCGTCGGATTTCGTTTTTGGTTACTAAATGTACACCTTACAAGCTAACTTTGTGTGCCAAATTTTATTCATCTAGCTTTTTGCATTTTAAAGTTATCGAAGCCAGACAGAAAGATGTCCTGTGTTTATGCATTTCGTTCGAAATTTGACAGATTGATAAATTTTGTATAAAGTTGACATGCCAATTTTCTTCCGTCTCGAACAAAGTGTTTCTCAGTTATCCTGTTCACAGACAGAGAAAAACACAATTCCAAGAATTTATTTTTCGAAAGCGGGAATGCCCGAAATATAGATTCGTCAATATTCAGTTATCGAATTTGGTTAATGATTACAATACTTCCTCTCCCCGTATACTTTGTATCTGAAAAAATAAAAAGTAAATAGAAATTGTAACAGAAGCCCAAATCCATTTGAAAAAGATATGGTTTGTGACAACAATATATGTCTTGAGCCAGACTTCAATTAATAAATCACCGCGATACAGATGTTATACTTTTCTCATTATAACTCACCGTAACAGATGCTTACAAGCTTAATGAAGAACCAAAGATTTTTAAACTTTAAATTTGATACACGTATAACTCATTCTATTTCAGAAGTCATATTGAAGAGCAAACGATTTTTAAACTTTAAATTTTGCTATAGATATAACTCATTCTATCTTAGGAGCATTGTATTATTTTGCTCACTCTTCTATGCAATTCCCCATTTTTTTTAAAAAATAAAGCATCAAAATTTATCGCAGGAAAACGGATCAGTCTTTAAAAATGGGCGGAATTCAAAAACGCTTCACCATTGCTTTGCTCCGAAGTTAAATCTTAATTAAGTTAAATCAACAAAACTTGGAAAACGTTACTAAAAGTCTGTTTTATGGTGAAATGTATTTCGCATGGAAAAAGAAGTTGATTCTTCATATCTTGATCATAACAATGTAAATAAAAGCCAGTATGACATATTGAAATACTGAAAATGATTAGAGTTTCATCGCAACTTAGAAATATAATATTATTAAATACTCTTAAAAAATATTTTTAATATATTACAAATCGAAAAATATATACCGCAATGATTACATTGAGAAGATCATTTTCTTGAATTTTAAGATGATATAATAACACTTTTGTGCTGCATTACTTTCAGAAATAATCTTGGGAAAAACGCTAATTTTTGCTTGATTTTCAATTAATTAAAGTTTAAAAAATTTGCTCCGAGTGTATATTTCCTCCCTACAAAATATATATATGATCCAAATTTCATAGCTATGGGTATAACGGTTTGTCCCATAAAGATCCAACTCATACATGCTGACATTTAACTTCATTATTAGTAAAGATAGAAACTGGTAGAAATCGCACTACTATCTGTTTGAGAATCACTAAATACAGTTGTCAGTAAAAATAAATCTAGAAACTCTCTGATTAATGAAAATAACTCTAGAAAAGTAATTTTAAAATTTACCTCCCTGAAGTCTCTGTTGAATTGCATGAGAACATTCAAATCACTGAATTCATCAACGAGAACAGCATCTGAAAGAGATAAGAAATTAGTACAAAAGCTGCTAACAGTTTATGAAATCACTATCTGCCTTTGACGACCAGCTAATTAGCCGGGTAGTGTTTAAATTCCATTAAATCTCTTCTACAGGATTTGTTGTTCATGATTTAATCTGCAAGTATTTCTAAACTTGAAATTGTAATTATTACAACAATGCAATTTTAATTATTTTAACAGCCTTGCACTTGTTCAATTTATTATGTAAACGAACCTTACTATAGGAGTCATGCCCTATAACTGCATAGAGTTATTAAAGTTATATATTTGATTTTTCATAATGCATTGATCTTTTGATTTTCTGAGTGCTATAATTCACTCTTCACTTAAACCGTACAGATATTTAACAGAATACTTTTATTTTAGTTGTCAACAATAGAAGGATAGTAGGCGATTGAAATATCTGGTAAAGCAGCGAAAATGGATTCAATTTTATTGCGACAATGAAGCATGTAATCGAAAAATGATGAAAGAAAAAGTTTGAAAAATTGTCAAATTTTAGAATAAATTTACGTTAATAAATTGACATCACTGAAAATCAAATTTTTAGTTTTGAAAGAATGTAAAAATCAATTTTAAACAATAAGAGTTTCAAAACTTAACGTGGAAAAATACTAAATTATTTATTCAAAATTTAGGTGCATATTCACATTCTTCAAAACATATTTGTACTATATTTAAAGATTCTAACCATGAGGTATGTAGGGTGCCTAGAGATAACTCTTAGAGATAGTTATGTACGTGAATTAATTTATAATACAAGAAATATTTATCATCCTAAAATTTACATCCAAAAAATGTTTTTATGTTTTCATACTGCTTGTTTTGTTTTTTTTTGGTTTTAATAAATATATTTGTTAACTTATGACTGATTTAAGGATTGTCTTGCACAGTTGTCAATTCCCCCCAAATTTTGAACACTAAGATATTTTGTGCAAGTTTCTGTGTCATATTCTAAATAAATATATAAATAAAGTGCATTTTTATGTACATTTTTATGATAATGAGATATATTTTAATCCAGTATTAAAAATTATCTAACCCGCTGTAGCATTATTGAACTATCTGTTTATAATAATTCGAATTCAGTGAAATAGATACCGAACTTATGAACGAAATAAGAGACTTGAAAATAATCATTTCTTAATAATTTCATTAATTGCTAACTTCATTAGAAGTAGTAAATTTATTTTTAAATTCTACTTTTGATAATTTTACTATGGTTATAAAAACGTTTTAATCAATCAATAATTTGCCAATCCTTAATGCAATTTTAGTATTAATTAACAATTAATTATTATTTTTATTTGAATGTGGCAATATAAAGGTTGAAAGGTCAGTTCGAATAAAATCCTTTTTTTTTTTCATAAAAAAACAGACTACATATTTTAATTTCTTATCACAAATCATAATGAAATGTTTAGATAAGTTTATTAAATATTAATTAATCAAAAATTCTTTTGAAAATAAAATTTAATTTTACGCAATAAGTTATATCAATTTTACTGATTAAAAAAAAACACAGCAATTGTAAAATGTCATAATTACAAAAAAGAAAAACTTTTACTTAAACATTATTTGTAAATTAAACACTTTAAAACAAAGGTGACTTTAATGCTTCTTTATTCTTTCCAAAAAATTGCAAACATATTAAATAAATCCTTGCCGCTCTGAAGAACAGATCGTTTTGCCTACAGCGACCAAATTTGGAACTTATATATATATACCTTGGAAGAAAAGAATGTGCACCTCGGAGAGAGATTTTTTGAAATTTTAATTAAATAAGAATTACGCTGAAGTTTGGAATTTTTACACGATATTGTCCAAAAATATTATTGCACAAAGAAATCGCCATTTTAAAATTTCAATTTTTAAAAATAATAATTGGATACATTTTTTCTAAACTTTTCCATTTTTTTTTGTATTTATTTATTTAATTTATTTTTAGTTCATTTTCAACAATAGATTACTTTTTGCTCTGAAATACAAACCGTTTTCATTGTTTCATCAACTATTTAATCGCGTAATTTTTATAAAGTGTTGAAATCTATTGATGATAGATTCTGCTTAATATTTGTGTCGTTTACAAGACGAATAAGAAAGTGAAGGTACAATATAACGAAAGCTAGAAGGTAAATAAATTGGATTTTTTGCGTTTTAAATATCGTTTTTCTGCTATGCTATTGTTCTCTATATGAAAAGTTCATGCACACAATAAACCGAACATATGCAAAGCAATGAAAATGCACACGGCTTTAATGAGTGGCAGTTTGACAGAAACATCGGCATAAAATTACGTCCAATAGATTTTTTCGAAATAAATTATAATAAATAATCCTGATGAAACGGATGGTCGTCAACAATGGTTTGTACGCAAATGAATTATTTTTGAATAGATTTTTAATGCATATATACAGTGGTGGCCAAAATTGTGGACACTTTTGAAAATTTTTATGCTTTCTAACTTTGTTTGCTTATATAAAATGTAAAGTTTTACAAAATGCAAACTCTTATATATCATTTAAAAAAAAATTTAATGCCGATTTCATTACAAAAATCAGAATTCAAATATTTACGGTACAAAAGAGTTGAGTGGTAATAATTATCGACTACATTAGATGCTGATGACTGTAATGAGTTATCACTACTTAGTAGGGTAGCCTTTATTTTTTATTGCAGCTTCAATTTGATGTTTCATTGAGCTGACGAGAGGTTTAAGCTCTTCCTTCATTATTTCATGATGTCAGGAAACAATTATAGACACAACTAATTCTCTTTTATTTGATGAACGCTTCATACGTACAAGAATTTTCAAACAGTGCCATAATTTCGCAATAATTTTGATTTCAGGACGGTTTCCTGGCCATGATAATAATTCAATGCTCTTTGTACTAATTTCGTACGCTTTCGACAATTTTGCTGTGTGGCAAGGAATTAAATCCTGCTGAAAAATAAATGGTGTTGTTGAGAAAGAGATCACTGACGGAAGGTATACGTTTTGGCTCTAGAATAGTGTCAATGCATTTTCTTGTATTTAATGTCCCATAGATAACATGAAGGAGACCAATACCGTCTGCTGACGTGCATGACCAAGTCATAACACTAACTAAATCCTTCATAGTTGCCTGAATGCAGTCAGGATGTAGCTCTTCGCCTATTCTATGTCTTACCTATTTTCGCCATCACTACCGAATAACAATATCTTTGCTTCATCACTCCGTATAACTTGAGATCACTGATCATCGGTTCAATTAATGCGTTCATTTGCCCACTGTGATCTTTTTATACACTGCTGTAAATTGAGATAAGGATTTTTTCGTTGATTTCTACCTCTTAGTCCAACATCTAATAATCTTCTCTTGATTGTTCTTGAACTGACATAAATGGCAACATCATTCAATTGGCCGCTGATGGCATTCTTCTATCTTGGAGACATAGTCATTTTATTCTTCTATCATAAGAAGACGCGGTGCACCTTTTTCAGCCATTTATTGCTTTGTTTTTAATTGAATTTGTCTCCTGATATCGTAAACAAAACTTTCGGACTCCAGATGCAGTCATTGATCCACCCATCTCTCTTGCAATTTCAGCATAGGAAAGATCACTTTCTTGTAAGACATTAATCTTAGTTCTCTTTCTAGGTGTCCAATGTATTCTTTTATTTGATATCATTGCTTCTTGACTAAATATTAGAAATATTTACAAAAATTCAAACTATATATTAAAATGATTAACAAAATTTCTAACTTACAATTTGATTACATAAAAAACAGTCTTCCTTCTGCAGAAAAAAGCACAATAGTGACTTGTTACAACTATAAACATGCTGTCAGCTTCTGCTAGCAGTTATGTTTATATTTGATTAATTCCCGGAATAAGAACAGTGATTTGTCAGGAAAGTTAGAAACTACAATACATTTCATCAATGTGTTTGTTATTCAGATTAAAGTAAGAATAACTTTTTTTGTATTGCAAATATTTAAATTCTGCACTTTGTATTGAAATCAGCATTAAATTCTCTTTAAAATGATGTGTAAGAGTTGGCATTTTGTTAAATATAACATTTTCTATAAGCATACAAAGTTAAAAAACATAACGATTTTCAAAAGTGTCCACAATTTTGGCCACCATTGTATATATTAATTAAAATGTACTTAGGCGATAATATTCATAAAAATAAGAATAAAGAAATTTATTTTAAATAAAAACAATAATTATATAATAAAATTAAGAATTTTTCTTTTTATTGTAGAAAATTTTATTTAATATTTCCTGTGGGAATACGTTTAAAATGCATTTATTAAGGACATCAAACAACTTCATTAAATATTGAAATACTGAAATAAACAACTTACCAGGACTCCCCTTTAAAATGCCTGGTTGCGTAGAAATGACGCTGGATGAAGCAACTTCAGCAGCAAAGTTCCCATTTCGAACGTTTTGATGAAGACTTGTAATTCTTTCTGCGCTCATCATGGAATTTTGCAATCCAAAATGGGCCGAGTAGAGATGTTTTTCAATGACGTTTCCAGAATAAAAAGTTTTCTGTCCTTTAATAGCATCATTTGCTGTGTTTGAATATTTTGGACGTTCCCCACCTAAATTATTATTCCTCGAGGATTCTTTTTTAGAATTTGGTGGACTAATTATAGCATTTAACAAAGATGCATATTGCGATATAGTAGGAAGTCTCTCCTCAAGATTCTTCATCTTCTGAAGAGAAGAGCTCAATCCAAAGCTGGTAATTCTTTCTGAGTGGATGTAAATATTTTGTCCGATATTGCAATTGAAGGATGCTTCCATATTCGAGTTTCCTCGGATATTTATACTAGTTGATAAAGGTACAGTTTGTGAAATATCAGAAACATAGTTTATCATGTTTTTAGAATTTGTAAAAGAATTTGTCATTTCAGCACTTTCTCAGGGGGGATTTTCAGCAAGAGTCCTGAAAAATCGAATAAAATTTGTAATCAGATAGTCTGTAGATATAAAACGTTAACGTTTGTAGCACATAAATCGCGCTTATTACTTATTATCGAATGGCAACAGTTAAATGTAAGCAAACTACCAGATGAATTCTAAACAATCGCATGCATTGAACAATTTTTACAGCTGCATTGAATCTATCGCTTCTCTTGGTTCATTAAGGGAGCTATAAAATATTATAAGAAATGTTCCGGAGATGGTTTGCAGAATCATCAATAAGTACATTCAATCAGAGGAAGAAGTTATTATAGAAATCAAGCAATATGAATGAATGAAATAAATGAAATAAAAAGTTTAATCGAGCGAGAAAATGTTTAATTAGATTAGTAATTGTTATAAGACTTAATATTATGTACGGTTTCTCACTAAACACGACAACATTTTGCCATCGAGGAAAAACTCCATCACTCTGGATCCATATCAGAAATAGTAACAAGTACTATTAGTTTGCAATAAAAAAATTACCATGATTACATTTGGCTAGAAATCGACCCCAATTATATTTTTATATTAATATACGGTCACCAAAGTTAAGTTTAGCTATAGTCATTTATGATTTGCTACAGAAGTTGATATTCATATCTTCTAAGACATATAACTTAAAAAAATCGTCTTTATGTTATTTTAAGACTAAAAAAATTTCGATTTTAATGATATCAGTTCCTTTTTCTGGAAAAATTTTTCCTTTCATTTTAATAATATTTTAAATTCAATTTAAAACACTATCTGAAACAATGCTGCTATGATGGAATTCAGATTCACCTATTAATATGGTAGAACTTTTAAACAAGAGATGGCGCCACAACTTATAAACGTCTTTCATTTAATATTGCTCGTATTTCCATTAATATTTGCCTAGCCCTAAAAACATTGTTTTCATACATGATACTAAAAATAATTATTTTGCATAACATGTATCTGTTAGTGAAATCCTAAAAAAGTAAAATAAATTCTTAGATAAAAATAGAAAAATGTAAAAAATTGCAGCAATTTTACATGAACTTAAATATTTTAGAAAAAAAAGGGAAGGGGTTATTGGTGGCACGCTAATTTAGGATAATTAACTGACTATCTAGAAAAATTGTGCAGCTACTGCATACAATAAAAACTGCACAAATAAAACAGAAATATTTTGTTTTTAAATCCTTTTTCATCACACAAAAAAAAATACTATAATGGAAAAAAAATCATTTGAAAAAAAAATAACGAAAGAAAACCCTAGAAAGAAAATAAGGCGAAAATATATTTGAATATGTATAAATTTCATAAACGAAATACATATCAAAAATACTTTTCAAGTATCTTCAGAAATTCCTTCTAATTTAAACCACTGTATGGGCTCGTACTTCTACACAAAAAGTTATTGCAGTATTTCTGCACATCAGAGAATACAGATGTAAAACAAAAAACTTTTTTTCTTTCTTTTTAGAAACCATTTTGAAATATGAACAAATGTTACATTTAATGTTAATCTTTAAGTGGTTCCAATGAATAACAAATTATATACAATAGGCTAATTCACAAATAATCATCTACTTGAAGCAAATTATTATCAAAATATTCTTAATAAATTTTTATTCTTATATAAACGAAAACATTTTTTTTTTCGTTTTTAAACCTGAAAAAAAAATTCACCCCCACTTTATCAAACAGAATAAGGAATCGTTGTTACCTTAGATTGAACTACAATCCACTATTTCTGTCCAGAAGAAATAGAGGGGACATCTTTGGCACTTGAACAATATTCAAAGAATCATCGCATAAATTAAGTAGGCATTCGTAAAACTTTTAAAAGAAACAGCGACATTTTGCACTTGGGATTTAAATATTTTTTTCCAAACTCAAAAATAATTTGAATTCACTGAAATCACCATTACCGCTCAACAGAAAGGAGGCGAATGGGCTTCTACGCAGCAAGAAAATCGAAATGGGGTGGTAGGTTAGTTTATCCCCCTATCATCCCCTATTGTTAACGGTGTACTATCCAACGACTTGACCAACGGGAAATCAGAGCAGTGTTTGAAAACAGGCAAACCATTGGACGATTCTGGTCCAACTTGCAGAACAGAGCAGAGTTAAATGTTACACTTCTTTGAATCAAAACTTCGTCATAGTAAGCTTTAAACGCAAAAACATCATAGTAAAAAAAAAAAAAAAAAAAAAAATCATAGTAATGTATGTTAACAAGAAATAAAAATCACATGAAAAAAAAAACAATTTTTATCTGCCTGCTATGATGAAATTTCAATTTTTTTAAAAATTAATTTCATTTTTTTAAATTTGCTACTACTTTTTCAAGTGTGAGTACATTTTCTTCAAACCTTTTTTTATAGATTCTCTGAATTATATTTCACAAAACTGTACTTATTTTAATATAAACATTTTTATAATTATATGTGGTGAAAAATAAGGAAATTTAGCAGCACCTCATTTTAACTCTAGAATTTAAAATAATTAAACAAGTGAGTGCTTATTGTATGCACTGTTTTATTAAATTCATTATGATGAACTTTTACAAAAACTTTCGAAGCTCTTTCTTATTTAGAAAAAATGTCTTAGCATTTTAAAAATGGAAAATATGGATGAAGAAAAGCAGAACATGGAGTAAAAGACATTTAAAATTTTGATTTGTGAATAAAAATCTATTTTTTCTTTTCTCAAGCAGTTACCGTTTTCACTTATTTTTAGACAACCAGACTGATAGACAGACTTCCTCTGGCTGGAGTTGGTTCAAAATTTAAGAGAAGTCTACATATGGGAGGATCATATAATATCATTCCTTAGTGCAAAATTCATTCCCTAGTTCAAGGCATTTTTGAGTTGGTGTGTTCAAAGAGTAATTTCGACAATCTCTTATTCGGACTCAGCGTGGCCCGAAACGAGGAGATTCGTCAAATTCTCGTATTCGAATTTCGTGATGGTGAGTGTATTTTCTCTTTGCATGTTTAGCACACAAGAAAGTAGAGAAAGAGAGAAATTTGTACTTATTTTTATAACAAGAAAAAGTTAACAGTTTTCCAGTTCCAAAGTCTATTGATTGTTAATTTAATAATTGTTTTTTCAGTAAATAATAAAACTTTCTAAATGCATTTTCATGTTGATTAGAAAACGATAATTATGAAAAAGTCAATTGGAGGGCGATTGTTCTTGTACTGTAATTAGTGGTTTTTTTCGGTTAATACACAAGTGTCAGAAAACCGAACATGCATTTCGTCTCCCCCCCCTTTTTTTTTCCTACCGATTTAAATTAAATTTGCAGATAACTCCAATTATAGTCACAAGATCACATACCAAGTTTCATTAATTTGAGGTATTACATTTTTATGTTATCGTTTACATGCATGCGAAAGTACGGGCAGATATACAGACTGTCCCTTAGATATATTTGATTCCAAATTTCATATGGATAGACATTTTAGATGATAAACATATAGACCAAATTTTATTTATCTAGCTCTCTTCGTTTTGTAGTTATCATGTCCACTTATATACAAATAGCTGAGCAAACAGATTTTTGTGAATGTATTTCTTTCTAAATTTGATAGAAATATCATTTACCAAATGCCATGTGTTTGGCTCAAAACGTTTTAACTATCGTATTTACAAGCAGATAAATTCAACGACAGACGAGCAATTTAAAAATATAATGTTTTTCGAACTCAGAAGAGCTGGGTGTCTAAAATAAGGAGATTCACTAAAATCAAGAGTCTGAATTTTTGGATAAATACAACACTTTCGAATGCAAGAAAGTAAAGATACTATACACAGAATACAATATTCTCTTTAGAAGAGAAAAACAGAGAACATTTGAAAAGAGAGAATCGAGACATTGCAAAGACAGACGATTCGAATCTACGTTCTAGAGAAAGCTAGGAACGACCACATCATTTTTGATGTAGAGTTTGTAAACAGATATTCATGAAATTGAACAACTTTGGATTTAAACATAGAGATTATCAACTAGAATACGGATAATTTAGATTTTATTATGAATTTTGTCTAGATATACAAATACATTATAATCTCCTAATTGAACCTGTTTCGGAATTTATTAAAAGAACGTGTAAGAACGTTAAAAGAACGTGTTCATCTATTAATTACTCCAGATTCGCAACGAGTAACTTCGTCAGCATATGATCCTGCCGTTGCCCAGCTATAGGAAAAGACCTTGGTTTAAAATTGATAATATTTATATTAATTTTTCGTCCGTAAAAAGACAGAGAATCTCTAACTCCATTGCTATTAGGATGGATTAAAGTTTTTCAAAATTATTTCTTTTTCAGTTTTAGATAGCTACGATGAGTTACAGGCTTGAAGATTTCTGGATTTTTTTAAAAACTAATTAAAAAAATTAAATCACGTTTAACGTAGTTCCATTAAAGTTCTCTATTTCCCCCAATAAATAATCAAAATATTATTTTTCTATTAAAAATATATCATGACAATAATTTAATAATTCTACCAAATTTCATGACGTTAGAGCATTATGCGCTCATCTAAACTAATTTCAATTCATTTCAGTGTTTCCCTAAACTTGCAAATTATAATCGCTATTCCAAATTATGATGTGGAGGTGCTCGTGACCATTTTGCCACATCAGGAATTCCAAAGCATCACGACTTTGCCGTCTACATATATTCTTTCCAGATCTTGATTCAAATGCTTATATAATAAACATTTGACTTCATGATTTTGAGTTAAAGTCTCCTTTGTTCGTCTGTAATGATTTATCACGCATTTTTTCTGTACTGTCAGGTTGATTAATCGCCGATTCTAGTGCTTTTATTATACCCAATATTTGAAAATGATTATTTTAAACAAAACACCAATCATTGGATGACTGATTACAAGTACAAACGGGTTACTTTTAGATTCTAAATTAACATTTGATCAGCATGTCAAAGACCCTCTCATAAATATGAATTCGAAATTACTCGCAATTTAAAGACTATTAATATATTTAAAGCATTTATTTTGAGTGAATTCTGTTTTATTTCGATGAATAATTAGGATTATATTTCATAAGTAAAACAATTATGAAAGCAAATAATGAGTCTTTGAACGACTGATTTTTAAACTAGCAGAAGTTGTCTTCCAAAAACTTTCTTTCTTATTAACTTACTAAGCCAAAAAAAAAAAAAAAAAAAAAACCGACTTACTTAGCATTGGGGTGCAATAGTAAGAAGTGTTATTTTTTTGGCTTGAATTTAGCATTTTGAAAGAATCTGTCTCATCCTCATCGCAATATTAGGCGATTAATTCCAGGCGTTCGATAAGGGAATTCAAAAACCAAATTTGTGTTTTAATCGCACTTTCCCAACCGAATGAAACAAAACTTTGATACAACACTGCACCGGTAGTCACAAAATCCCATACCACAATTGATATATTTAAGTCACTTCACTTATGAACCATCGCGTTTACATATTTCTGAATGAACGGACCGACAAAAAGTGAATCCTTAGTTGCATTTGGCTCAAAACTTCTTAGATGTCTTTACAAAAAGTTTTAAATCTGTGTACCGAATTTAATCTATTTAGCTTTCTTCGTTTTGTAATTATTATGTTAACTTATATTTGAATTTCATTTGAACAGATTTTATTCAAAATTTGATAGAAATCTGGAAATTTAGTGTAAAAAACAAACATTAACCATCTAACTCAAAAGGTTTTTATGTTATCTTTGTCACAGACAAGCAGAGATAGACGGACATTTTCTGAAAAAGCATTTTTCGATCTAAAGGAAAGATAAAAAGTGGAGATTCGTCAAAATCTCGAGTTTGTATCTTTTGGCGATTACTATATTTTCTCTATACTAGAAGTAAGATAAAGTAATAAAAAAAAATTATAACCAACTGATTGTCTTCGGCAACCAGCTCTTCGTCCACATTGTCTCTAAATAATACATTTATTTATTAATGTCAACCAACTTTCTTGAACTGCATATTATTACAACAAATGAAAGTAATATTTTAAATATTACTTTCTCTATATGTGTAGGGCATTCTGTTCAGTAAATTATGTAGGTTAAGTGACGAAATCAGTCCAGTTGTTCAGGCTCGGAGCTGTGTTAAAGTTGTATTTTATAATATCTTTAGATGGCAAAGGATCATTAACCTGTTAACCGGGAAATTTACTTATATTCTGTTTATTTTGCATTGAGATATTTCGTCATACCCAGTTAACAGCTTAATAACATATCGCAACGCCACGAACTTTCGAACAAAATAAAAATTGGGGAAATGGTTTGACAGTTAAGGTCAGACAATTCTGTCGTATCTTTACGTAGTTTATATTTAGGAGATTTCTCTGATAGTAATGGCTCAAATATGTAAATCTGAAAATCTTATGATTAATAATTTTATGCATAAACGCATTTATAAGGTTTTTTTCAATGTAAATAATAATAATAAATTTTTTTGCTAACTCTCAAGATTAATATTTATTCTTTCTTAAGATTGCCCTTTCATGAATTGAGTTTTAGGAAATTAACTAAATATTTTTATTTGCAGGAAGATTTAATTAATGAAATAAAAACAAAATGGAAATGAATAATAATAATATTCAATGTTTCCCTCAGATTAATATTAAAAGAAAATATTTCAAACAAATGAATCATTGAGTTAAACGAAAAATAATGAAGCTTCAGGAGAAAAGAGGAGAGATAAAAAAAATTACCAATATCTGCAGTAAATTCTGATCCAAACTGTATCTATTTGGTTTCATTGAATAATATTTTTCTATTGCGACAAGCCGTTCAGTCTTTAGTCACTCTGAGCAATTTCAAAAAAGTCTGAGTATAATAAAATATTGCTGCCGCCAGTTGTTTCACAGACCGAACGACCCAGCCAGCTTTACAAATGATTCTGTTGAATTTTTCTATTCAAAATAAAGGCAACGTTGTAGTAATGGAAGCAGATTTATATAGTATCAAAAGTGAACCCTTCTTGGTACAAGTATAATAGAAAGAAAGTGGATTTTCAAAAAATGTGTGTTCGAGAAAAGGCGTTGAATTGGGGTTAAGTTCAGTTATATTAGCGTCCCGTTTGAAGCAACACTAGGGCTATTTTGGGGCGGACCTCGTAATTTTGAGCCGCGGTCAGATGACGAGGACGACACCTGAGTTAGCACTCCCCTCTCCTCATCACACCACACCAGAGGGAGAACGTTTGGTCAGGACGGATTTAACGTGCAACAGACCCCCTTACACGATGGTTCTTCGGTAGAATCGGGTCTCGAACCTGAAACTCTCCGGTTCCGAAGCCGCGACTTTACCACCAGGCCATCGCGGCCCCAAAATGGGGGATAAGGGAAGACAGCAAGGGTGTAATAAGCCCTGTATGGGTCCTTTGGACATGCGAAGGTCGGACCCCTATTTTCTCCCATCTTTTAAAACAAGAGTGTTTTTTTTTCTTCAAAATTGATCTTTATAGTCTCCACGGAAATACTTTTAATTTCCATATATTGGTAAGTATAAAAAATTCAGAATCTCGAGTAAAAAAAAAAAAGTGTGAGAGAGAGAACGGACTTACTTTCAGATGAAGTCTGTCTTTCTGGTGGTTTGATATAATTTAACACGATAACTACAAAATGTAGAGAGAGCATGACGGCTAAAATTCTGTACACATATTTAATATCTGTATCGTAGACACCTGCCAAATTTTGAACCAAATCAAGTTAGGAGTTGACCGTCCGTCGGTCTGCATTTTCAGAAATATGTAAACGCGATAGTTCAAAAACCCAATTGCCTAAATATATCAGATTTGGAATGTGATTTTTTTTTTTACTACAAGTCTAGTTTTGTATCGAATGTCTATTTCAATTAGTTGGATGAACGCGACTAAAATTCAAATTTGATTTTCGGATACTATTTGCCGTATGACAAAGATTAACCGCCAGAAAACTCGTCAATGTTCAAACAATGGATTCAGTAAAAATTCACGCCGAAAATTCCTATTCCTTAACTATCTAAACTCCACGAAAGGCTTTTTCTGGAATAAAACCTTTATTAAAGTGTACGCTAGAAAGTTTTAGGGGGGCCATTCCAACCGTTTAAAATTGAATTGTAAAGGAAAATTAGTTGACAGTTCAATATGTTTTACATTTTTGCGAAACAGTTAATTCTTTGATATCTTGAAAAAAAAAATCTTCACTGAATGGGTTTAAAATCCACTTATTTGTATCCTCGTTCTGTTGAAAATATCCTCTGCACGAACATTTTAATTTTAAGATTGCTATGAAGTAATTTTACTTCTTTTGCAACTTGCACGCAGAGGAGAAAATTGTAGCTAATGAAATAATTTCATACTGGTCTTTTTTTTAATACTAAATTCTCGAAAAATCAGCTATTTTTTAATTCATAAGATTGATTCTCTTATTCACTTTAATTATCCATGATGATGGAATTTCTCATAAGTTTATTTGTTTCTGAAAAAATGTCACACAAGTCCATTAATTTAAAAATAAAAAAAGCCTTAAGATGATAATAAACTTGAGCTTCTTATGTGAGTTCAAATATATATATATATATATATATATATATATATATATATATATATATAAAGCAGCATGGTGAATTTGATCGATGAAATTCTCGACTTTGACCGATTGATTGCGTACTTCCGTGAAAACATCCCTTACCTGATGGTAAAACTTCTATGTTTTATATTTTCAACGGTAATTTTCTCAGCCCCTTCTCCCTCAACTATTTTGCCACATAGATACCACCATTTGGGAACTTTGATTATAAAGAATATTTTCAGTGAAAAAGAAGATTAGAAAATATGAAACACTGACACACATGTATTTCTAATTTTGCGGCCAACATTTTTTAATTGATAAACGAAAATGGTAATTCCTACGGTTCTTCTCCTCTCGAGTTTCTTGTGTATCCTCTCTTAAAAATACCCCTTAATATACATAAGCGGTCAAAAAGTTAAGTTGACTATGTGTTACCGAATGCCGTTGCCTATGTGTTAAAGATATCACGTTAAGCAACAATAACCAGAGGAAGTAATTTCTCGAAACTTTTTCGCACACTGTTTAGTAACATTGGCATGTCCTACTCCCTGGCATAGAAAAGTTGACCTTGAGCAAGACCAGGAGTACAGCGTACTTTCCGCTTTTGATTTATGGAAAAGTTGACCTTGAGCAAGGTTATGAATACCACAAGTGTTCAACTTTTCATTTTCGAATTACTACACATGAGAGATGTGTGCATCTTAGTACAGTAAGGAAAGCGGGTACTTGTGTATTAAATACATAGTATTTGCAAACAACAGTTATGGAATATCGATCTTTTCCATGAATTTAGTGTTTTTTGAAGATAGCTTATGAGGTTTGACGATTCGTTGCTGGCATGTGTTTGAGTTACAAGAACCAGAAATTAGGATATGTATGTTGGGTATATGTTTTTCAACCATTTGGAAAACTAAAATTTGTCACAAAATTATAATTGCAGTGAAAATATCACACAACAAATATCGGTTTGTAAAATTCTTGCTTTTTAGTGCATAATAATAATTGATTTTAAATATGAGATTTATCGTTTTTAAATGCATAAGGAAATACAGATCGACAGATGTTTAACAATTTGACAAATTTTTTCACGATTCCATATTGAATGATATTATATAATGTGAAACATGTGTCATTTCTAAATATCTAAGTCTTTGAAATGTAGTAATAGTCGGGTTCCTTTGTAATAGGGTAACCGGACAGACAGACTTCCTGTAAATAAGTTTCATTCAAAATTTGATTGAAATCTACGGATTTAAATAAAATACATGCACCAAATTTCATGCATCCAGTTCATACCGTTTCTGAGCTATCATGATCTCTTGTCGGATAGACAGATTGATAAAACAGACAAAATTCCAAAAATATGTTTTTCAGAGAAATGGAGATATGAAACTTAAGAGATTCGTTAAAATTTCGCGCGCAAAGGTTTCCAACGGTAATAATTTTTTCTCTTTTCGTAATCTGTATTAGAGGAAGAATAAATCCTTTAAAGATATCTAAAATTATCTTTTCGATATACCTTTTACTTTTCCTCTCTTTCTTTTTTCTTTTTTTTTTTCGATTACGATATTTTCCGGCTATAAATTGTGAAGTTATAGTGAGGGGAAAAAGTCAAGCGATCTTGAAATTATATATATATAACTATTTTAATTAAACTTATATATATATATATATATATATATATATATATATATATATATATCAGTTCAATGGCAACTGTTTGATTATTGCTTGAATTTTTATCGGATTATTCAATTTCATATTGATCCAGCATAGAAGTGTGGGGAATGTGGTTTCCACCTGACCAACGATATAAAATACCAATGCTTGTGAACTTACCTTATTAGATCCCTCTTATGCAACTTTGTAAAATTGATTATCATTAAATGTGTGCTTTATGCGCAAATCTAACTTATTCTACTGTTTTGCAAAATAATTGTATATCAAAATTTAATAGAATTTTATTCAAAATTAATATATTAAAATATATGCAACATATTTTGTATGAAACTTATGCTGTCGCGATTATTGCTCTGAAAGAAAATTGTAGCAAAGAAAAAGAAAGATTAAATACTTTTACGAACAATCTTATGTTATTCACAAGTACATGAAAAAAAAAAAAGATTGAAAATGGAAGCATTCAGTTATTCATTTTTCGAGGAAGTTTAAAAAGTCTAGATAATTTTGGACATTACGATTGTAAATTAGAGTACAAAATGAAGCGTATACTTGGAAGACTATTCGAGCAATTGTTTTTATTTTATGATGATATTCTTTTTTTAGAATTGATAAAAGAGAGTGATAATCAGAATTCTTTAAGAACGCAGGTATGATATTGAAAAAGTCTTGAATATGAATGAACTACGAAAAATGACACATTTTTTCTTATTCTAAAGAAAACCGCTTTATATTCTATAAAATTGTGAACAGTTTTAATATTTTTTTTACTACTAACAAGAATTATATATAAGCCACCCATAGGCGCCCCAAAAGAAGATTTTCTAAACCGTTACAGATGGAATATAGATTTAAAATGGAAAAAATGCTCTAAATGCCATAAATAATTATATTTCACATTGTTTATTAATTGATATCGCTGAAAAAAATTACGAAATATAAATATTTATACAGTCACTGGAAACTGTTAGTCGTAATTAACCAAAATATTATTGAAATCCTTACACTTAAAAAAATAATTCTGAGAGTACTACTGACGTAATTATAAAGCTGTCAATTTCTTTATTTTAAAGCCAGTCAATTGACGCCGTAGGCAAAAGCCATATTTTGATTGGTAGATCTATGTGAGAAGACCTAGGAATGCAGTAGAACAAGGACACTCAAAGTTTCATAACTAGATTACCTTAAGTCTCAAAAGAGTGGAAATTTTTGGTTTGAAATCTTAATAGATCAGAAATGTTTTGTTAAATCTTAATCTAATACGACCACGAGAGGAAAGCACACCTTTTGGTCTAATTAGATTTCAGTAAAAAAAATATTAGGTATCATAATTTTTTTCAGAAATGCAATAATTGGTTTGTACAATACAAAATATAGTTTCTTAGGTCATTTAAAACATATTTCCGCAGGAGAATTTCTAATTAGTTACGGAATCACAAATATACAAGCTATATATAACTTTACGTACTTATTATACTATGATCACCAGCTCCGAGTAGATTTTCTTCTTATAATTAAGAAGATATTAAAAGTTTATGGTTTGAACATGCAAAAAAATATAAATAAAAAATATATAATTAAAAAAAAACTATTTTGAAACCCGACTCTTAACTTATTCGAAAATTTTTAAATATTGTACTGGTCCAAAATAAAAAATAAATAAAAATTAAAAAAAAATCTCTGAAGTTTTCAAAGAATCGGATCCTTTGATTCACATTTAAGTATGACCTTTTACTTTACAGACATTATCTTCATCATTCTTAATATGCACAGTATTTTAAAATTTACACCTTTTTATTAAAAAAGATTATGAAATAACGTTGGAGGTATTCGAATTCTTAAATTGTTACATATAATCACATACCCTTTATAACGAAAAGATATATCAGTTTTATTTAACCCTATTATCCTATCAAATGAAAACCAAAAAATCTATGCAGCTGCCCAAGAATAAGATTCATGATGCTTATTGGCTCAAAAACTATATTTTTAATTTCACCACACCAAACTTATAGTAGATAAACAAATATATAAAGCAAAGTAAGCGGCAGACGAAATTCTAATATATTTTACAGTTTCTCTGGTGACAAAAAATATGCATTACGAAAAGTCGATAACATGCAATTCAAATCAAATGTCAGATAAAATTGTAAGAGGGAAAATAAATGGTGTTTTATTTCAAATTAATGCCGATAGAATCAAAACGTTTGCTGTCCTGCGCCATGTTAGTATTTATTCTTTACTACAGTAAGGAAAAAAATATATATATTTCATTTAATAAAAAAGTCAATTATTCCTGAGAGTTTGAAAGTATGTCAGAGTAACATTATTACATCCATATCTGATAAAGCGATTATAAAAGTCTATGAACCATCTATGCAATGCTCAAATTTTATCATAAATGGATGAAAAAATGCTATAGATTTTAAGGACGAGGGGGTGAGGATGTGCACACGCCTATCCCTTCTTAGCCCCCCTGATTAACAACTGCCACCATCTGGAAGCTTCCACAGGATAGCGCCAGTAGTTTAAAACAGGTATTTACGAAGACCATGTGGTGTCTATTCTTGAAAGATCCAGTTGGCTACCTACCTAGCTTCTATAAGGGCCAACTCCACCCTCGGAGATAATAGTGATAATGGCGCTCGGTTTATTCTCGCTTTCAAATTGGCATTGGCAGATGGACACGTTGTTAAGACCACATGTGTCTTCTCTTTGAAGTAACATATCGTCCCATTATTACCCATTAATACAACTGGTGGTATGATGGACTATCGCCTTATTAATGACATTTTGTCAGTGACAAATCGATTCTCCAAGGGTACGATGATGACTTTTTTCGAAAGGAAAGATATTAGGCGTTAGAACTACCACGGAGAAGGCATTAATATCACTGATAATTTGATCATTGTCGTCGCTTTGACACTTTTTTGCAAATCTGCTGCCCGGATTCGGTAAAAAAAAAAAAAAAAAAAAAAAAAAAAAAAAACCTTTTTGAGGAATCGAATTGAAAGAGTTAATGATTTCAAAAACATCAATTAATTTTTAGAATTCTCTTACTATTTGTCACACTAAAACTTAATCGGGTAATCAAATATGCATTTAAAAATAAATAATATTTTGGGGGAAAATAGTAATTTAATATTTTTTTAATAATTTGTTTTCGATGCAGATATCTAAAAATAGGAGACAGCCAAAATTTTGGAATTCTGCTTTTTTAATAATTTGACCATAATGCAATCCAATTTAATCGAATTATTAGGATAAGGTACTGGATGTACATCTAAATAATATTGATACACGTCTTTTCTTTTTTTACATATAAAATTAATACAAATTGATAAAATTAATATAAATTTTTTGATGTTTTCTAATCATCTGCAAGATTTTAAATTCCAAAAGGCTCAAAATAAATCTGTTTAATCATTATTTAAGAATCAAAAGCATACATCCAGATACAAAAAATTCCAAATCCGTATTGTGTTTATTTTCTGGTACAAAAACACAAATATTATGAAGATCTAAAAAGAAATTAAGAAAAAAAAATAATTAACAGTCTCATGGATTTTCTTAAAGCTGTATTAATTGTAAATAAGTTCGGAAATACCAAGCAAAATGGAGTATGTAAATAAATGTAAATCCAAAAGTCATTAGTACAGCAGCAATATCATAAATATATTCAGATGATTTTCAGCACATTCAGCACACATAAGTTTTATTCAGATTTAGGACCCTTATCTGAGAATTCATTCGTTTAGACAGGATTTGGTAAAAAGTCGGAGGAGAATCATATTTCATAGCACCTCCTTTAATTTACTTTTTTATTCACTAAAATAAAATTAGACGTTATTTACATAATTATCGAATTATAATACAAGATTACAAAGTGTAATAAAGATAAGATTTTTTTTTTCCTTTTTCAAAAAAGAATATAGTGAAATAAAATGTTTGCAGTTCTCAAAGATTATTAAATTATTGTTAGTAAAAGCCGTTTTAATAAGTATATTGAGTTTTAAGTAGTAACTCAATAAGTTTGGTTATTGCAATGAGACTTTTACCATGAAGATGAAATTTCAAATGGAAAATCTCTTTGAATAATTGTTTAATAAAAAAAGTCCAATTATTTATTTATAGTTTTATCCTGCAATAATAAGATAAGAGGGATAATTAATAAAAAATTGGAGGGGAAAAAACCGAGTGATAAGACGCTTAAAATAAATGAAAGCTTGCTTCCATGTTATAGAATAATCATTAGTGGCGAAATTCTGTTTCAATGAAAATCATGTAATATTCATCATCTCTTACTCAGACACAGATATCGCTCCGATAATTCGCTGAACTAATGACCAATCAAAGAGAATGTTCCCACCTTTTTTTCTCACGTAATAACTTAATATGTCGCTTAAACATCATACAACAGACGCACATATAGTGTGTGTATCGACTGATTTCGTCTTAAATTATAGAATTACATATAAATTGTACATTATTGTTGATAAAACCATTTTTTAAAATTTGAAACATCGAACTTGTCGCAGGTTTTTCTTTCCTTTTTTTAGGGGGGAGGATTATCGGTTTTAAATGGGCTGGAATATAAATATCGACAGACAGCTAACCAATTGATTAGACTTAAAATTTCTAATAGCAAAGCTATTGAAATAAATAACTTCGTTTTTGAATTGCGTTCACTCATCGCGAATGATTATAGGCGGCGAATTTCATCCAAACTTTGAAAGAAGACTACAATTTGGTATAATTACAGCAAATAAAGTTTCATTCTTGTGCATTTACGTGCTCACAAGTAGACATGCATAATTCAAACGAATAATAATTTTGGGAAAAAAAATTTGAAACGCTGAGATTTATTTAAATCTTGAATTCAAAAAAATTGATAATTAATATAATTTCTGTTTCTCTGCTTCGTATGCGAGAAAATTAAAAGGATACAAATGTGGCAACAATTAAAGCTATCAACCAACATTGGAGATTTGTATGAATTTATAGATATAAAATTAAATGGTCATTTCTTTGTCTCTCCTCTTTAAGATACAACTCCACCCCTCCGGACGAATTCAGACAAAATTTAGGGCACACGTAGAAATAGTGCTTATAATCTAAGTGTTGTGGAGAAAAATACAGCCCTTTGAAGGATTAACGGCTTTATTTAAAATTTTCTACGCCCCACTAAAGGGGTGTAGCATGAGTTTACTATTTCAACATAAATTGGCAACATGCCATTGCACAAAAATTATTTTTACGCCAACTTAAAATTTAAGAAAAATAAACTCTAAGAGTAACAAAAATTGTATTTCTTTACAACTGATTTTGCCAATTTACCGTATTATTATTTCAAAATATCTTATATTGTGGTGTTCTTTGATTTCCTATAACTAAGTTAAGGAAGAAATATTCTGCTTATTGTGCAGAGTTTACATGAGGAATAAGAAAGTGAAATTATATTACCGCAAAAGACAATGTGCAATTTGATATACATTATGCAAATTGTTAAGTTTTAAATGAAGATATTATATCATGGGATTCGATTCCATTGGAAAGGTTCATTCATGCAAAAAACAAAACAAGATATAATGCACTTAAAATAAAAATGCTCTAATGTATTTCACAATGCTATGCTTAAACATACTTTGTTGAAAGAAATGTTAATATCAAGTAATGCATTGGATATTGAGCGAAATTAAATGTTGCTACTATTCCCGGTGGACCAGCAAGAAGGCTAGTAACTGAAATAAAAGAAACACAATTCAATACTTATATTACAGCACTAGTTCGAAATGCAAATTATGCCATTTCTTTTCTTCACGCAGGCATTGCCGAATGAGACACCTGTTTGAAATATGAATCCTTGATCATACCCCCCCCCAAAAAAAAAATGTTTCTCCGAAGTCTCGGCATGGTTTTATTCGGTTGACCCGTGGGAGCGTTTTCTATACCGTTCCTTGACGTTTGGTGATGAAAATAAAATAACCTTGAAAGATACGTTCTGTACAGAAATAAATGTGAAAAATCTGAAAAAATGTAAAGAAAATGAATTTCATAACTTAACCTCGAAAGCAAAATTGTAATTTAATTTTTTTTACACACCCAGAAAGATTTATACAAAAAATTATATAAAAAGAAAAACTCACAGATTAGAATTTTTAGAAAGAAGATAAAAAAATCTTTTATAGTAACATATTACTTTAAATCATACTCTTATCATAAAACCATATCATTATATTCTAAAATCATAAATTTTGAAATTTAATTTTTATGCTTATAAGTGAGAATAGTCGCATGTTAAAGAGAGGGAATATATTTTAATTTTTAAAACAACGTCGTATTTGTACACAATAATAAAATTATTCATTTCATGTTTTACTAATTTCTTAAGTAAATGCTGAAAAAAGCAGCAGGAGTGGTATCCATAAAACTTTCTCCTATATACTAATTCTCATGATTACATTCGGAAACTAATCGCCCCTATATATTTTAAGGCTAATATACGGTCCCCAAAGTTAAATCTAACTGCAGTCATTTATGATCTGCCTACATAAATTGTTGTTCATATGTTCTAAAACAATTAAATAACAATAAAAAAAGGTCCAAGTTATTTTAAAACTCAGAAAAATTCTTTTTTAATGACATCTGTTTCTTTTCCGTAAAATTTTTTCCTTTTACTTAACATTTTAAATTTAAATTGAAACATTATCTGAGACAATGCTACTATAAAAGAATTCAGATTCATCTAGCTCGTATATACCGATTATGAACTTCGTTGTTGTAGTTAACTTGAAATTAAACTGATTCAATTGAATTCTTCTTCGATATAGGATGTAATGAAATCAAATCCTTGTTAATCATTAAAAAAATCATTGTTTAAATAAATACTATTATTTCTTAAATATTTTTGTTCTAACTAAAAATATTTAAAGTTAGAATGTTTCTTAATAATAAAAGTTTCTTAAATGTATAAAGTTAGAATGGTATTACATCAAACTTTTCTTCTAAAGCTGAACATAGTACTTCATTTTAGTCGGAAATATTACGGAATATATTATGTTTAGTACAGAGTATAGTGGCAGGGTACCTAACCCCGCTCTGTCCTATTTTTCTACAAAAAGTTCCGTTTTAAATGACATTTGAGGTAAAATTTTAACTTTGAAAAAAAAGATGGCGCCACAAAATAAAAACGTCTTTCATTTACTATTGCTCGTATTTCCATTATTTGCCTAGCCCAAAAAAAACTGTTTAAATACATGATGCTAAAAATAATAATTTTTTCATAACATGAATCTATTACTTAAATCGTAAAAAAATAAAACAAATTCATGTTAAAAACAGAAAAATATTAAAAAATTTGAAATGATTCTACATGAAAAATATTTTAGAAAAAAGGGAAGGGGGCGTGACATGATGATTTAGGATTTTTACTGCCTATCTACCAAAATAGTGCAGATATTGTATACAATAAAAAACTGCACGAATAAAACAAAAATATTTTTAAAAATCCTTTTTCGTCACATAGGAAAAATATTAAATAACGTAGAAAATTATTTAGAAAAAAAATATCCCCCCCCCCTATCTAAGAAATAAGAGGAAAATATATTTGAATATGTATAAATTTCATAAACGTCAGAGGATACAGATATAAAACGAAAAACGTTTTTTCTTTCTTTATAGAAACATTTGGAAATATGAACAAATGTTACATTTAATGTTAATCCCTAAGCGGTAACAATGAATAAGAAATTATATACGATAGGCTAATACGCAAATAATTATCTTCCTGAAACAAATCATTATCAAAATATTCTTAATAAATTTTGATTCTTATATAAACGAAAGCAAAACAAAACATTGCATTCATTTTTAAACCTGCTTTAAGTGAGAGAAAAAGAATTCCATCCCACTTTATCAAACAGAATAAGGAATCTTTGTTACCTGACATTGAACTACAGTCCACTATTTCTGTCCAGAAGAACTGGAGCGGATATTTTTGGCACTTGAACAATCTTCAAAGAATAGTCGCATAAATTAAGTAGGCATTCGTTTAAAAGAAACAGCGGTATTTTGCACTTTGGATTTAAATAATTTTTTCGAACGTAAAAGAGAATGTCAATCTTCAACGCAGAATTCACTGAAATACCACCATTAACCTTTAAGAGAAATTAAGCAACAACGAGATTTCACATGCGAATGGGCATACTACTAAGCAGCAAGTAAATCGAAGTAGAAAGGTGAAGTGGTTTACTTTACCATTCCCTAATGTTAACGCTGTACTGTCCAAATACTTGACCAACGCCTCCCATTGGCCGGAATAGTTGGACTTGTATGAACGCTGCCGATTGCGCAGAATCAGGACAGTGAAAAATGGACAAACCATTCAACGATTAAAAGACAGAATGGAGCAGACCTAAATGTTACACTTCTTTCCCTCAAAACTTCGTCATAGTATAATTTAAATGTAAAAACATTTTGTTACTACGACTCCTACTTTAGCGGAGATGGTACCTTCATAATATTAAAAAAAATTTAAAGCATTATATAAAAAAAGTCTCGTAGTAATGTATGTTAACATTGAAATAAAAGGCACAGGAAAAGAAAAAAAAAACAATTTTAATATGCCTGCTGTGATTAAAGTTCAATTTTTAACATTTGCTACTACTTTTTCAAGTACGAATATTTTTTCACCAAACATTTTTTATATATTCTCAGAATTATATTACACAAAACCGTGCATGAATTACGAGATATATTTTGCACTTATTTTAATATAATTTTTTTTTATTTCTATATGTGGTGAAAAGTAGGAAATTTTTCAGCACCTCATTTTAACCCCAGCATTTAAAATAACTAAACCAGTGCATGCTTATTGTATGAACAGTTTTATTAAATACATAATGATGAATTTGTATATAAAATTTGATAGCTCCATCTTATTTAGGAAAAAAGTCTTAGCATTTTAAAAAGTAAGTCTTCACTACAATTTCAGCAATAGGTAAAGTAGAAAATTAAAATTAAAATTAAATCATTTAATTTATAATTTCAAATATCAAAAAGAGAGATAAATAGAAATTAATGAGTAAAACATGAATGAAAAAATTATGGAGTGACAATTTATTTACAAAAGAATGGTGAAATACATTAAAAACTTTTAAAAAATAGTCATCGAACTTTCGTTCAGTTATGAAACCATATGATTAAAAAAAAAACATCATTATATATTATCATTAATTTAAAAAAAATAGCTAACACTCCAATAAATCTGTAGGTTTCTGAATATTAAAATTCTATCTAATTTTCTATATATTATTACTAATTTATAAATATTTTAGCATATTTTGAAATTTGAAATAAAATGAAAAATAATAAGTTAAAATAAAATTAGAAGAATTGAAATGAAGAAGAAAATTAAATAAAAAAGGGTTATACAAAAAAAAACCTACAAAAAAAAAACTGTTAAAGATTGAAAAATCAGCACTAAAATAATTATCTCAAAAACAGAAAAAATAATAATTCCAAAAAATTTCTTCAGCCAATTAAAAGCAGAATTTCTTAAATCAATTCAAAGTATTCTGCAAAAAGTAAAAATGTCCCCCCCCCCCCCCACTTAAATGAAAAAAAAAAAAAAAATTCTAAACCGCTTGAAAATTTGGGGGGGAAAAAAACCCGCAACGTAAGTTCCAATCATATAAAGTGAAATAAATCGGAGTAGTTAACAATTATTGAATAAAATAATCTTTATCTTAAACATAAAAATAAAGCAAGCTAATAAAAGGAATATATTATGAAATTGAAAAAGAGCATTTTTAAAGGTAGAAAAGTTAAAAGCTTTTAAAAATATAAAAGCGCGTATTAAAAAAAAGCGTTTAGAATAAAAATTTAAAAAATGTATCAACTTACTTTCTGCTGATGTACGAAGCAATGCCCTGAAATCCTGTCGTAAAATATTGCCCTGTCTGCCCGAAATAATCAAAATTTTAAAAAGTATTTTAAATCTGGTATGCGTCGGAGGTTCGATCAAAACCGATCGAGTACTAGACGTAATTGCGAAAAGAGTTCAAATTTGTAGGAGCAACTAATGGTCAAAGTTTTAGGATTGGCTGATTTCTTTTCCATTGTCCATTCCTGCACCCCTCAATTCGGAGGGGAAAGGATCTTTCTTTCACAAAAAGGGCATTTAGATAAAGTTTCAATTCACATCCATTGTTACCATTTAAGCAAAACAGCATGTTAGAACATCTGCATAACATACGTCATATGTATAGAAAGGATTTTCTGGCTGACGATTAAGTTTTCGTTTTGTAATTCTATTTGCGTAAAAAAGCGGTGATACTAATATCCTTTAAGTGTATTGTTGTTGGGAGGTCTGTAAAATTTGAAAGACTATTGCATTTATTACACCAGATTGTATGAGATCACATGTAGCGTCAGATATATACTAAATTTTTAATTCCAATGAGCTACTGAAAATTTTAATTTTGCTCTGCCGTTTTTATATATAAATTTTATATCTTCAACACTGAATTTGAAAGTTATCAGTAGTACTAATTTTGAGAAAGATTTTTTCTTTCTTTCTTTCTTTTTTTTTTCGTGTAGCAATCAATCTCGGCTAGTCGTTAATAGTGCATTAGCTTACAATGATATATTACTTATATTCCTGATTAAAATAAGTTTAATTTTAATTTGAATTCTATTCAATAAGGATATTTACATATTGGGATATGGACTCCACCCCCTTGCATATTTAGAGGAAAAATACAAGGATAAAAAAAGCCTATTTTGTAAAAATGTTTAAAAAAATTATTATTGTAAAGTAAGACTTTTCGGCGTTTAAAAAAAAATCATTAGAACAAATTCAAAAAAAAAAAAATGGACCTACGTTTACGTTGAATATTATAATAAATTTAGTTTTGTGGTTTCCAATGTATATACAAAAGTAAATTTTTGAAATTCATTACGAAGTTTAGACAAATAAAAACTTGTATAGAAAGAATTAAACGAAAAAAAAAATACTTGAAAAAGGATGGCAACGTTCGAATACTTCGTTAAGCATATCTGCTCTGAAATTCAAATTTAAATAAGAACATCTTTTAATGACAAAAAGGAATAAATCTTAATTGGACCGCCATATCTGAATTAATCAATTGCATAAATGCTCTAAAATGTACTTAAAATTAATTAACGTTTAGTATTTGTTTCCGAATAGATATATCTGGTATTCAGTTATTTGTATGAATTTACAGCTTAATTTATAAAATCATTAAAAATATTCACAAAACTGCTTTACCATTATTTCTGGAAGATATTTCAGATGCTTAAAATAATTAAAGCATGAGAAAATTTGTTTGAATTGTAAGCATATCTAAAAGTAAAATTTTCCAAAAAAAAAAAAAAAAAAAACCCCACAAATCTTAAAACAAAATCGCACAACTGAATTGTCTTTCTCGAATATAACATGTGAGTTTGTGTAATATACACATGAATATTATAATCATACTGTAAAATGGATTTAATTGGCAAATTAGTTTTGTTTGATTTTTATTTTAAGAAGATCATGGAAAAACGTCGAAATCTTGCTAAATTTTTAATTAATTAAAATTTTAAAAAATAGATCTAACGCACATCTCCACTCTAAAGTATGTATGTGCTCAATTTAGTAATCCTACGCCAAACGGTCTAGTCTATAGTGTACCAACATACACACGTTCTGCTTTATTAGTAGTAGAGTAGC
>JAPMOR010122343.1:182495-205012 GCA_026543865.1 Argiope aurantia | reverse complement strand
TATATATCATCTTCAAATATAAAGAGGAGTTGAAAGAAACACTTTTATGCTTTTACAGAATTTTACAATTCAAAATTAATATGTTAAAGAAATAGAAAAAAAAAATGAGTGAAACATGCATATAGCAATGAAATTGGGAATAAAAATTATATAATAAATGCTGATATGGAAATTGTTTTTCAATGATAAGACCTGTATTTATTAAAACAGAAATCACTGAGGTGCATAATGGTATAGCATATTATGATAACAGTCAGTTTCAGTTTAAATACAATAAACTATTGACATTTCATTTTTAACAATAGAAAAGTTGTTTGATATAAATTCACTCTGAATCAATCAAAAATCTGCAAATGTAATTAAAAAACTAGTAATATTCACTTCCACCTAAGTTTAGTATTATAGCAGTTGTTATTTTTGAAACAGGAGTTTGTCAATGTTTACATAAATTACATTAATTTACATAAATTACAATAAATTAAATTTAGATAAGATTTTGTAGAAAAATGCAATGTAATATTCATGTAAACATTTTAAAACCTTCCAAGAATATTCAAAATTATCAGAAATTTCATCAAATGTGAATAAAGTAAATTAGAAATGCACTCATGATTTTATGTTTGATTGTTTTTGACGGCAAATCGCTTACCGATTTCTTTTTCTTTGAAGAGATTTTCTAACAAATCACTAGAACAGCTATATTTAATAAATGGACACACACTGAATGAATTCTTCAAAATGATCGGAGCATATAACCGACTTCGAAGGCTTGAAAAAATCTATACCAAAGCTATCAACCCAAGTCAGGATTGTTGAAAGGAAAATAAGAAAACATTTTATCATGACAGTCACTCTTGTGTTTCGCATTAAAGCATGCATCCATCAGCACACCAGTATTTCCTCTGTTAACATATAATAAGAGGAAAGAAAATGATTCAAAAATTATAACTTCAAATGTAAACAAAAAATCCGTTTCATACTTGGCGGAGAACGTTAATGGCAGACTGATTGACGAGAGAGGCGCGGATGAAACTTAAATGCCATGCGCAAGAAGTACATGACATGTGACTTTTACGTCACATGAATTGACCCCATTAATAGTATTCTGAAAAGATATATTTTAAAAGATGCCATTAACCTTTTTTTTTTTCATGTTGTCTCACCTCCAATTTTGAAATGTCAACCAGATTTTTTTTTTTTTTTTTTTGCTTCTAGAGCATTTGAAATATTTGGCAAGCCATAAAAATCTAAAAATTTCACTTGATCACTGCTTGTTTTACATTTTAGTATCAATATTTTTAAGCACATATTTTTCTCAAATGTAGGACATGCTATCTTATAGCAACATATGGTACTTGATAATGATGGCCAACATGTGGAATTTGTTTTGATGTAAACAGAAAAGCATAAATAAAAATAACTATAGTGCAGCTTAATATAAATAAAAGTCATTATGGCTCTGTATGTATAGTGGCTCAAAAAATTGAGAGTACACCTCACTTTTACTTGGTAAATTCGACTTTAAATATAAATAACACATTACCGGGAAGTGTAAACATGTTTTTATTTTTACACATAACAAATGGTTGAATTTAGAGTAAAAATAAAGAAAAATCAACCAAAAACTTCTAAATTGAAAAGTTTCAGAAGCATTTTAAATAAACATACGCAGAATTTTATCTCAAAAAATTGAGAATACACCAATGAAATATTTACAATATCACGCATAGAAACAAAGTGTCACTATTAAGTTGCATGTGTTTTGGCACTTATAATAGCCTCTAAACGTCATGGTACCAATTCGATCAATTTTTGGTGGTATTTAAAGATATTTTACCCAATTCTTCTTTCAACACTTGTTTTAAATGGGTTTTGTTTCTATTTTTGTGTCTTTGAATCTCTTTTTCGAGTATGGCCTACGAATATTCAATGGCATTGATGTCGGGGTACTGTGATGGTGTGTGTAACTGCTATCTACAATGAAAAAGACACCATATTTTGACGTTATGTGCCTTCTGCTTGGGGTCCTGCTGGAAAATGGAATTTCCATCTAATCCCTTTCCTGTGCTTATCATTTCCTGTGCATATGGTATATTATGTATTCTTCTACTTGGATTTTTTTGTTTGATATTCATTATTTTTCGAGTTATTTTTGTGATTTTTTCATTTCGCCGCTAAGGGCGCTGTCACCTGTCTCAATAAACTCAACATAGTCATTTTACTGTGGGAACTCATTACTTCCCTGGTTATAAGTTAATTAAAGGGCACAAAAGGAATTTGCCGATCACCTTGTATTATACACTGACTGGCCAAATTATTATCACCACTCCTCAATAAAGTGTTGGATCATCTTGCCAATAATACTGCTCACATTCTTCTTGGTATAAATTCTGTGAGATGTTGTAGGTGATAGGAGGAATTTGACCCCATATCCGATGAACTGTACTTTCCAGTTCCTTCATATTGGATGGCATTGGATCCAACAGTCTGATGCCCAGTTCGATTTCATCCCATAAATTCTCAGTTGGATTGAGATTTGGTGACTGTGCGGGCCAAGGAAGGCAGGTAAAGTCAGCGTCATATTTTTCGAACCACCTGAAATCAATACCAGCTGTATGACAAGGAGCATGCTTGCCATATATATGGTGTAATTGAAAACGCGATTCATCAGACCACATGATCCTTTTGCAGTCATCTACTGTCCAATCCTTATGCGCCTTTGCAAACTGGAGATGCTTGCTCTTGTCCAAAGTTGACAGTAGTGGCTTTCGAACAGGGCGTTGGCTCCCAAAGCCTATACGGTGTAACATACGGCGCACAGTTTGTTCAGAGACGTTAGCAGTTGCTTCTTCATTAAAATCCCCCGCTATTTGACGTACTGTTGCTCTTTTGTGGGAGTGTGCAACTCTGGCAAATCTCCTTTCAGCTTAGCATTCAGTAGCCTGTAACGATCATAAGATGACATTGAGACTTGGATTTCTGCTTATTAGTTCACTCTCTGTACGTATTAATAATTGCTGCTTTCGAACCTTTCACAAGAACAGTCGTTTTGCTGATATTGGTTTCGAAGCTTCAAGGGCCTACAATCATCCCGCTTTCAAACTCAGTTAAGTCACGTTTTTTGCCCATATCTCCTAGCGTAACACAGTGAAACTGATAGTTCACTTGCCCTGCATTCCCTTTTTGTAGCTATCTTCTCGTCCTCTAGCGGCAACACTGTCAGGTGGTCATAATAATTTGGCTACTCAATGTATATATATAATACAAGATAATCGGCATGTATGTGTATGTGTGTATGTATGGAGAGAGAGAGAGAGAGAGTTATATGGTCTAAACTTGAGGAAATGCAATAGCACAATTTAGTCTTAAATATCTTATCTTCAGTGGATTTGGTTTTTTTTATTGACATTCCTGAATATTTCCATAGTAATCTATATTCTTGAGTAACTATCCTTAAAATGTTAGCACCAATCCCAGTGATCCAAACAACGCTCAATTTTTCAGTTAAACATATTTCCTAATTAAATAATAAATATTATTAATTAGTAGTTCTTGCTTTTAAATCATTAAAATATTATCATTTCGGACAGAAATTTAAATAAGAGCCAAAAATTGAAATAGAAGTTTAAGAAATTTATTTTTTATTTAATGAAATTATTATTTGACCAGTGATAATATTTATTACATATGAAATAGCGAATTTAAAATAGACTCTTATGGACAGGTTGAAAAAGTTCAAAAGAAACCCACTTTGATGAAAAAATGCAAAAGAATAGTAAGAATTGAATTTAAAATATCTGATATGCAGAGTTTGCTTACGAGTAAGAGCTTGAAGCAAATGCATTGTTTTATAATATTATCCTTAATCATATGCATGAATAAAGATAATAGAAGTGAGTTTTGTAAAACTTAACAATCATTCCGAAAGAAGGGGAAAAAAAAGGAAGAAAGAAAGAAAAGAAGAAGAGGAAGGGGAAAAAAAGAAAAGTAAAGAAACTGTAAAGCAAAAGAAAGAAGAAAACATTTCATATCTGCTCTTAAAATGCCTACTTTAATCATCTTTATACTGCGTTCAATTTATTTTGTTCTCGTGGAAATATATCTATTGAAACAAATATCGCCATATTTTCGATTTTATTTATACGCCTGATTTTCAACTAAAAAAAGAAAATCTTTGGTTTAATAATGATTCATATAATAAAATATCATAAAATGCCATGAACAAACTGATGATAAAAGAATAATTTTTGCGAATCAATTAAATGTTTTTCGTTCCAAGATTGAGAACGTTGTTGTTTTTAGTAGCATTAATATAAATTTTGTTCTCATAATTATGTAGAAAAATTTTGTTAAACTTTAGTGATTTCTTTACTGGTTGTTCTTTAATTTTTTTTATTAGCACGTTTCTGTACTTTTAACATGCTGTTAGACTTGCTCATACAATATACTATTTTAATATTGGTATCGAGCTTAATTTTATTTGAGGGATAAAAAAGCGAAGTGACAGTGTAAGACAAGTGTACAATTATATGATTTTCCTTCAAAATAATATCATATGTCTTGACTCCTTTAAAAAGTGTTTTTAGACAAAAAAAAAAAAAAAAAAGAAAAAAAAAAGAACAGAATAGGCGTAAGGTTTCTAAAATATTTAAAATAAACGCGATCTCAATGCGTATGTAATTTGAACTTTAAAAATATTTTGCTGAGAGAATTATGATTATCAAGATTTGTTTAAAGGACTTAATTTAAATTAAAAGTTAAGCGAAACAACTAATCTCAAAAGGTTATTAATATTTCATATGATTTCGGATAAGGAAGTATTGAGAAACTTCCGAACAACTTGATGTTCAAGCTGTTCGTTATAACATCATATACATATTACATTTCCCGTGACTCTAACATTTATATATATATATTAACAACAACAACAACAAAAAGAACACCTTATTTTTTTAAGAACGAATCATTCTTTCGGCTTAGCAATAGGCTCACTAAAATTAGACACAAAAATATTTACATCCCGAAGAACGAGTATATTAGCTAGTTTGTAATAAATTAAGATTCAAAATAAATAAATTATTTATTCTGAACTTTTTTCATAGTTCATAAAAATCGTATCTTTATATTAGTAGCAAAAGTAAACATATTTTGTACGCAAATATACAGTTTGATTACTCAGTCTAAGATTATATGAAGAATGCATACTATCTAAAATTAATTTGTATTCAGTGAATTCTAAAAATGTAATTGATTTCAGGGAATCAATTAATTTTTTTCATTCCATGATTGTGTAGTTCGTTATCTTTTTTGTTGAATTTATACTAAAAATAAAAAAAAAGAATGTTGTGTGTTTTTGGGATCTAAAGAGCGCACCGTCAGATCTAGCATATTTGACATAAATATTCTTTGGAGAAAGCAAATGTGCACCATAGAGTGATTAAAATCTTCAATTAATTAAAAATTAGAAAATTTTTGAAGTTATCTTTCTCTTATTGCCAAAAATATTATAGCACAAAGATAAATTTTACATCCTCTTAACATCCAAAAATATTATTTTTTCAATGATATCCGTATAATTATTGCACAGTTTTTTTAAAAGTTTTAATAAATTAAATTAGGTTTTAATAAAATTTTTAATTTACTTTTTAGATTTCAAATAAATTAAAAAAGTTTATTTTAGAACTATATACTTTATTTTTGTAATAAAACTCAAATCGTTTTCATTATTTCAGCAAATATTTCATTATGGATTTTTTTTCTTCCATTGTTACAACAAAAATATGAAGATACGCTTATTTTTCCATGTTGTGTAGTTTCTGTTTAATGTATGATTTTAATAAAATGTTTGTAATTTTAGTATGCTTCCAATCAAAGTGTAACCTTTCTGTTATATAAATTTGCATAAAAATATATTATTGTAAAATATATTATCGCATCTAAAAAAATAACGATCTTGTAATATGAAAATTGCTATTATACACCGAATTTTTTTGTAGCATCAAAAATTGTTTTGAATAATACTCGTGGATATTACACAAATGATTAAATATATTCTGTAATACATATAAAACATCAATGCTGGATGATTTTATTTTAAATCCTTATATTTTTAGCAAACATGCTACGTTACATCTAGAAAATTATTGTATTAGTACAAGATTAATTATTCTGATTTTAAATTAAAGTTCAAACTTTATGCGAGATGGCAGAACATTAAAGAAATACATAGTATAGTGAACAGAATGACATAAGATTTCTATAATAACTAGTGGACAAGCTGCTTGCCAAAGGAGGCTAGTTTATTAATATCAATTTTGTTATCATAATTATTAAGAAGAATTTTGTAATTATTTGTATTTAAGCTCTTTGCTATTTTAAAATTTTAAAAATCTGTAAAGTTTTCTGATTTTAAAAGGTAATAACCAATAGTTCGAAATGTTTCATCATATATGCATAGTTTGAGATCTCCTTCTTCTTCCCCTCCTCCCAAAAGAAAGTCATTAAATATTAACATTTGAAAATCTAAGAAAACAGTCATTAATAGATTTCAATTGAAAATGTAATTTTGCCCAATTTTAGAGTTTCTTTTTTGACCAGTCGTAGAAATTTGAGAATATAAAACATAAACAATCCTTTCTGATTATACATACAAACAAGATCGTTATGTTTTATTATATTAGCATTATTATTTATACACAAGAAAGTCGAAAGAAATGTTATTCAGATTTTTTTAGAAGCTTAGGAATAGAAAGAATTTTATTTTATTTTGCCATTTTATTTTCACAATTCAACTTTATCTTTTAAATGATTAAAAAAAAAAAAAAAAAAAAAAAAACTCTTAAAAAATCTTGTTTGGCATCGAATCGACTATTAGAATTGTTTTTTAAAAGCATTTAAAAAGAATTAGATATTTCTTTTCCAAAAATTTATTCTTTGACGAATTCAACTTTAATGGATATTTTCTTTGGTGTAAAAGACATTATTTAAATGTAACTAAAAACTAATATCCTTTTACTAAGCAAAATTTTTGTAATAATTAATTTTTAATTTTAAAAAATGGGGGAGAAATCTCGTTTGGCATTGAATTCACATTGGAATTCTTTTAAAAAGCATTAAAAAAGGATTGAATATTTCTTTTCCAAAATTCATCTTTTGACGAATTCCATTTTAATGGAGATTTACTTTGTTATAAATGGCATCATTTAAATATTATGAAACAAATTGTTGTGGCAATAAAAAACTCATATTTTCAATTAAAAATAGAGAAAAATCTCATTTGGCGTTGAATTATTTCATTGAATTGGAATTCTTTTTAAAAGTATTAAAAAGGGATTGGATATTCCTTTTCCACAATTCAACTCTTGACGAATTCTACTTTAATGGAGATTTTCTTTGTTATAAAAGACATTATTTACATGATATGAAACTTAAATTGTTGAAGCGATGAAAAACTAATATTTTTCAATAAAAAATTGGAAAAAATCTCGTTTGGCGTTGAATCGACAGTTGGAATTCTTTTTAAAAATATTAAAAAAAGGATTGACATTTCTTTTTCAAAAAATTATCGTTTGACAAATTCAATTTTATTTGTTTATTATTTATTATTATTTATTTGTTGGTTTTATTTGTCGTATAAAGCATTCCTTAAATGGTATGAAACTTAGATTGTTGAAGCAATGAAAAAGTAATATTTCTCAATAAATCAATTGTTTTTTTAATTAATTTTCAATTTAAAAAAATGGAGAAAATTCCCGATTGGAGTTGAATCGACAGTTGGAATTATTTTTAAAAGCATTAAAAAAGGATTGGATATTTCTTTTCCAATAATTTATATTTTGACGAATTCAACTTTAATGGAGATTTTCTATGTTATAAAGGACATTATTTAAATTATATGAAACTTAAATTGTTGAAGCAATGAAAAACCAATAGTTTTAAATGAATTCTGCAGTAATTTTGTAATTTTATACCATAATCAATAAAAATGCTAATAAGTTAAAAATATGTATTTATGTTATTTCTAAATTCATATTATAATTTATTTTTTAAAAATGATGCATATTTGGTTTTTTGGAAGATTTGTTACTTCAATTATTAAATACAATCACAACAAAACATTCTTTAAAGCAGATGGTATATTTTTCCGAGTATAAACTCCAATTTTTTATAATTTTGTAAAAAATAATAATAATTGAATTCAAAGTTATATTTAAAGCTTTTTCTATCTGTTTTTAAAAAATACGCTATCAATATTAATCATAAAATATTAAATATATGATATTAATATTTATTCCAATTCTAATTGTCAAGATATCAGAACTTAATGTTCAGAATGAGACATTGCTATATGTATTTGGGGGAAATCCGTTTTAATAAGACACAAATGCTAAGGTTAAAAAATTATTCCCAAAATTAAATGGATGATTAATAGCGAATTTGCAACAATAAAAATGACCTTGTAGCATAAAAATTCTAATTCATAACTTTACCTTTACAGATAAGCAGTTAGTGACTCGCTTTCCAAAATGTGGGAAGCTTTGAAAAAACGTAAACGAGACAAGTATATTGCTTAACCTCAGATAACCTCATCGAATCCACATAGAACAAACGCGAAGGAAAAGTATTTGTCACGTAAGTTTCGAATGTGGCCTTTCTAGATAAGCTGAAAGATTGAGATCTGTAATATAAAAACGTGTATTACAAATCAAGTAGAAGAAAGGAGTTTTTATTGTGGATTCGTGTCAGTCAACCATCCGTTATGTTTCGAAAATTTAAATTTGAGGAATTGTGCAAGATATTAGCCTTGGGTATTAAAATAAATATCATGAACCTCTTCGAAATCTTCCCTATATAAAGCCCCTCTCATCAGCAAATAATATCTGTCTTCCGTTTTCGATTGTGAAGATTCTTCATCATGCAGTACATGGTAAGATTTTTTTTTCCTGATAGAACTTATCAAAAATTCCTTCAAAAATTTCTTCCTTTAATAAAAGTAAATAATATCAATTTTATTCTTTTCCTACTGTCTTTTTCATTTGACGTTTCTAGGAAACTACAAAAGTATTTTTTAAAATAAGGTTATAATTTGATTTAATATATTTAATTATTTTTGTTGTTTTGAAAATTTTTTCCATATAGAATTTAGAAACCTTTTTCGGTAGGAAACAATTTTAGGATCATTTATTTCAAATGATTTCGCTTAATTTTCTCTTAATTTGATAACAAAACGAAAGCGAAGAATTTTCTGAAAAATTCTTGAATCTCTTTTATGAAAACGCTTTGAAATTTTGCATGGCAACGTTTCAGAACTTTACGTTTTGAGTAAAAGCAATAAAAGAACCTACAATTCGGTGTTAAGCACTTTTATGAAGCTCTGGCTCAAAGTTGAAGAAGAATTGTTTTTTCTATAAATTTTCTCAGATTTACCACACCGATTTACCACCGATTTCATTTTTTTTCTAATTTTCCTTAAAAATTTTGCAAAAGAATAAATCGTTCAATCGTGAAAGATGCGTATAATTTGATATAAATTTCCCTTATTACTCCAGTTTTATTTTATTTTATTTTTTCAAACTATACATAAAATTGTAAGAATATTTACAATACTTTTAAATAGAATCTTTGTCACTTTTTACTAAAAGGCTTTCAATTATACAAAAATTTCATTGCCAATGATAATATATTATTTTAAAAGCTTCAGAACTTTATTATTGTTTAGTTGATTAATTAATTAAATTTTCATGCAACAGGCTTGGCGCCATCTTGTAATGAATTTGGGAAAGACTTTTTTCATATTTCATCATATTTATGATAATGAATTATAAATTAATGATTAAAAATTGGAAAAAGTTTCAGTAAAAAAATACTTATTCGGACTGTCTTTAAAAAGATTTTATTAAATTTATTTCAATGTAAGATTTTTCTATGACATCTTGTTAATTAGATACTCATTAATAGCTATTTATTAATAGTTAATATGATTTGAATGTCTGATGAATTCTGAAAAACTAATCAGCAGATAATAAATTTACATGAATTATATATTTATGCTCGTTTGTAGAGTTATAAAATTATTAAAAAAAATTAAAACTTTTTTTCCTTTCAGTTCGCATTTCTTCTCTTGGCTAGCCTTATGGCTTGTTCTTTTGGTTACGGTTATGGTTATCCTTACGGATATACTTATGGTGCGGGATATCCATATACTTATGGCGGCCTGGTAGGGGGATATTATGGCTATGGAGGTCTCGGAAGCTATGGATATGGATTGTATGGCGGATATGACAATATCTATCTCAAGAAATGAACTGTCAAAAGGTTTGTTACACATATTATTATTATTGTCATGAGGAATTTCTATGGAATTATGAAAAATACATCTTTCTCAAAAATAATAGTAGTAAGAGAGATAACATTTCATTTTATAGAAATAATGGGCAATGTCACCCTCTCCCCCCTACATTCCCGTATTTAACGTTTTTCGTCGTTTTTAACACTTTTTGTTGACCCCTACATCCACACAATATATATATATCTTTAAATTCAAGTGTATGGAATTTTATTTTTTCTGCCATTTATATTGAGCCAAGTAGCTCAGTACGAGTACCGGATGGAAGAAAGCATACGTGTAGATTAAAAAATAAGCCAACCGAGCTTTCATAGTCTTATTTGGCGACATTTTGCGCTTAGTTTACATGCGTAATGGTTCATTTTCACTACAACTGCTCATAGTTTTTACATTCAAGTTATGCACTCTTAAGAGTTGTGACGACTGGTAAGATATTTCAGAAATGACATGTCGCGGACATTTTTATCAGTTTAGAGTTTCTTGTAATGTTGCAGATATATTCACATTTTCTTGGCATTCAAAATTTGTTACGTGTTCTGCAAACTTCATTGAAAATTTAAACAACCAGCGTTAACATCCAAATTAAGTATTGATGTTATGATTGGATCTCCTAATTTTATTTTCCTATGTAATTTTGGCTTATTTTTATATTTCCTACTTCCCCTAAAAATTTTGTGCTAAATTTTGAAGTCACCTGTAAATTAACAATTTAATAAATTTTGAAGCCACCTGTAAATAAACAATTCTCTTCAACAACGCCTGTTATAAGTTCAGAAAGTCTTGAATGAACAGGTTATGGTTATGTTTTATAAATATTTTTATTAAAAAAACTGAATTCAGAAATGAACGCTATCATTTTATAAAAAAAGTATAAGTCACTCAATATTAGATCTTGTTGCATTCAAAGCAGAAAGTAGTAGATTCACCCGAAAAGCTATATTTTTAAAAATAGAGTAGGAAAAACGAAACCTTGGACATTACACACTTCCAGTTGATAACAGTTGTTCAAAATTCTTAGTATTCACAGAAGGGAACAGTATCATAGAACATATTTAATCCATTTCTACTGAATAAAGCTATAAAATCTGCACTAATTAAAAGATGAACAACTACTGAGAAAGCAATAAAGATCTTCAGAGATTATAATCTTGATTAAACCAGTCTATATTTTCCTCTACTTTTCATTAATATGTGTCGAACGTGTTTTTGCAGTGATTAGATTGTTTTATTTAAAGAATCGTCTGATAAACCAAAAGCAAAATAAATTAAAGAATATCTCAATTCTGAAATGCGCTGTTTATTTTTTCTTAAAATCGATGATTCCTAAAAACGTTTATTCAAGGATTTCATTTCAAAAAAGAGAAATCGCTTCATAAAGTTCGTATTGTTTTTACCTGACACTGAAGAAGTAATAAGACTTTTGCAATTATTTCTTGAAAGAAATCTATTGAATTGTTTATGTTTGCATAATTTTGTGTTGGCGTGTCATTTTTGATATAGAGAAAGAAAAAATTTCATTTATTATTTTAAATGAATAATCGGGAATTAGTTTCTCTTCCCAAAAATCATATCGACTATCCAGAAATATTTTTTTTATTGTTATTAATTTTTATTCTATTGCTACTGATGTGATTCTTGGTATTAAAAAAATATATTTTAGTCTTTTATAAATGAGTATATAATAATGAATGTTTATAAATGTATATTACATATGTATATATGCCATCATATTAATTTATACTTAATAATATAACTAGTAAAGAAATATATCTTTTATAGTATTTTTATTAATTATTCTTATTCATTGCAGGTCATAATGCGATGATTTCTCAGGAAAATGTATCTAAATGAAAGTCTTTCTTGCCAATAATAAGAAACATCTTTGATCTGCATTAGAATTTAATAATATTTTTAAGTAAAAATTTCCTTATCTTAATTTGAAGAAACTGTATTTTATATTTTGTTAATCATTTGAAAATAAATATTTTAAACGCATTCTTGTTGAATTTTTTTGTGTTAATGATTTTGATCAGTCCTACTATTGAGAAATATTTTATCACTAAATATTCCTTACTCAATTCTTTCATTTATTCATTGAATCAACATTGATAACCAATATACTGGGAATAAAAATGTTATTGAAATAGCCAAGTCCTTCTTTTACACAAATATCAAATAGGATTTTTATCAGTGTTTCTGATTTATTAGTTATTGACGCATTGTCTGCCGTGTTGAATTTCTTACAATATAATTTATACGAGCCATCGGTCCCCAGTGACCCCCAAGCTAGTCAAGGTATTAGCATAATTTTTATTCGATATCAATATTTTATTTAAATATAAAATAAAATTAATTTTATGTAAATAATGTTTCAGTAATGTTTATATCCAGAAACATTTACTCTAGACAAGAAAGATTTAAATCCTTTGGCATATTTTCTATGTAGTAATTACCAAATTTTGAGAAAAAGTTTATATAATTGAGTCACAGTATTAAAGCCACCAAATTCATAATGAAATAATCTCTCCTACAAGAATAATAATTAGATTCTGCAAAAGGAATGCAATAAGATTAAAGAATGTTTAAGCAGAAATTTGAAGCCAAATTGACAGCAGAGAATGATAGAAGTTCTGTTCAATGTAAAACTGTTGAGAAGTTTCTAAAAAATTTCGATGAGATCCTTTGAGAACTATGTAATATGTTATAATTCTAGATCATGCTTTTGCAACGAATTTTCGAAATTATGTTGGGAATATTATTTTGTTGGGACATCGCGTTACCATCGAGAGATGATAAAAATGCTTACTTGTTGGGAATCCGTGAGTAGGATAGGCAGTTAAATAATCTTTGATTGACCTCTGAAAAAAAACCCTACAGATCCTGATGAAAACAATATCAGTTAACGATATATATATCCTTAGTTTTGCCAGTCCAAGTTTCAGAATTTTAATACAACGTGCTCACAAATGAATATCCCGAATTTGAAGGCTTATAAAAGAAAACAAAACTAGTTATAACCTGGCTGTGTTGATCTGAATTCAGAAATAACAGTTTAAAATTTAAATTCAATACAATTTTAAGTGTTTTATATGTCCCTTTAGAAACACAAAAGATATCGAGAAAGTATGACGACTCATCCCACATTTTTTTTCAACGAATCTACTATGGCACTTTACAAGGTTGCAGATATGCTTGCCTTAAGTTCATCAACGTGAGTTATTAACAGTGAAAAAATACCTATTTAATGTACCCCCCGGGAAAAAATCGAGTATAACCATACACTCATTTCTGCTGTCTTTAAAAGATTCACATAAAACTGGCAGAAAAATGTTTGAGATGAGTTTTCATATCACTTTAGTATCTTTTGTGTATTTGGGAAAAGCTCATATTGAACACCTATAATTGAGTCGAATTTCAACTTTCAAAGTTATTTTACTATGAATAACTAGGTTATATTTTGTGTTCTATTCTTTTAATAGCTTTGAAAAATTGGGATATTCATTTATGAACGTCCTATAATTTCAAACAGACAAGAACAAGGAATCTACAGACAAGATCAAGGAACAAGGTTTCTAAAGACAAGAACTTGGAATTTCGGCAGTGTCGCAATTTTAGAATAAAAATTTACGAAAATCAAAGAGATAACATCCACCCATTTTAATATGGAAATAAATTCGGCCATTGAATGGTGTGGGATATAACGAATTGTAATCAGACCGTCAATTTTTTTCTCTAATTTGAAAAAGGTTTTCAAAATATTTTTAGTTAATTTTTACAGTAACTCTTTCATTGTTATAGTTACTGCATTTATATACATGTATTAAATATTTTTCGTTTACATGCTCATTATCGCTGATACATAATAAAGTAAAAATTTTAAGAATATAGACGAATAAAACCTAAAATTTTATCATACTACAATTTCGTGTTAAAGATTCGAATCTCCTTTAAATCTATTTATATAGTCGTATACAGGATGTTGTCGAATTCGACCGACTAATTCAGAGAGGTGATAGCAGTCATCAAAAGGATTAAGGATCACTATGCAACATAGGGTACGTTTAGTAGGCGAAAATCGCAAAAATATAAGAAACCCGAAAATTGTTGGAAACTGTAAAAAAATAATAAAAAATAACAATTAATGTTTCAACTATGAATTTTCTTTTAAATGAAAGCACATTCTTAAAGGTTATTTTTCATGTAGGTATCATGCCGATTTGATGACCCAGGGGGTTGCAAATTAATGAAAACGAAATAGCAGTTTATAACCCTTATCTGAAAAAAAATATTAAAACTTGAAGAAAAATAAAAGCTTGAAAATGTAAGAAATTCCATGCTCTTTAATTTGATATAAACATGTAGTATAGAAACTGATGAGGTTTTAAGATATTGAAGAAAAACTAAAATGTGTACCAGGAAACATCGCTGCAACATCGGTACCGATGTTTACAGAGAATATTGCCAAATTCTAAAAATAAATTCAGAGAAGTGATAGTAGGCATTAAGGAGATGAAAAATTACCATAAAACATAGAGTCACGGGTGACGTTTATTCGGAGGAAATCGCAAAAACACACGTCGAAAAGACAATGAGCCTAGCGAAGAGAATGGCCCTATGAATGCGAGAATTAGGAACAAGGTTGTCGAAAAGAAGCCTTTTCGTATGTAAATTTTTCCTGCGTTCGAGAAAAATAAAAGCAGCTAGTAAGTATTCATTAATGAGCATTGTAGAGTTGACAATCGTTAAACTTCATTCGCAAACAACATGCTCGATTTCACGAATGACGAATATGTGGATATGCATTCAACTTACGGTCTAGTGGATGATAATGGACGTCTAGCACAAAGAATGTACCTAGAGCAATATCCGAGATGTCAGCACAATACCACGTTTGAAAACATCGATCGACGGATGCTGAAGACAGGATTTTTCAAAATAACGAGGTCAAATGCAGGACAAGCACGCAGTGTGCGTACACCTGACACAGAAAACAGAGTTTTTCAGCGTTTTGCCGATACCCCATCAACAAGCACATGATCAGTTGCAGCTCAGCTGGCTGTTCAATACGAAACGTAAGGTTATGCGTGCTTCACCCATTCCGCTTGAAACCCATTCCACTTGAAGGAAGTGCAACTTCTAGGCGATGATGATTACCCACTGCGAGTGGAGTTCGCGCTCTGGATGCCTGATACCACACTGGAAGACGCATACTTTCCTGCGAGGGTTTTATTCTGGGATGAAGCCTGCTTTACGGGATAAGGCGTCTTCAAGACCCACAATGCGCATATTTGATCATTCGAAAATCTCCACATCACTATCTCGTCGAAATATCTGGTGCAACACGTTTAACATTAACATCTGGGCAGGGTCATCTATTGGGATTGTATGTTCTGCCGAACACCTTAATGGCGAAAAGTACCTTATTTTCTTGCAGCACGTCCCTCCGGATTTACTGCAATACCAAGAATTGTATGCCACAGACCCTCTGAGTCATCAAATCGGCATGTTACCTACATAGAAATTAACTTTTAAGAATGTGCCTGCATTTAAAAGAAAATTCATAGTTAAAACATTATTTGTTATTTTTTTAATTAATTTTTTACAGTTTACAACCATTTTCGGACTTCTTATATTTTTGCGATTTTCACCTACTAAACGTTGTTTGGGATCCTATGTTGTATGGCGATTCTTAATCCTCTTGATGCCCATTATTACCTCTCTGAATTTGTCGGCCAAATTCGGCAACACGCTGTATAAATTACTTTATGATGCATAGATTTAAAAAGAATTTGTTTTGAATTTCAACGAGTTAATTTTAAACTATGGTGTATATTTAGTTTATATGATGCCTATATATGTTTTAATTTAAAAATAAGATTGAGAAAATTTGTTGATTCCAATAATAAAATGCTGGGACAAATTAATAAATGCAAATTCGTGAATATATTTAAAAAAATACTTCTTTTTCCAATGGACTCATTTCACGAGTCACTACAATCGCATGTTAAATGTCACTGCATAAGCCAAATTTGGTGTCGTAGTCAAATATATAGAATCTAATTTCACATCGTCAAGGGCTGTGTTATAACTCTACAATCTTGCCTTTTCTGATTGATGCGCAACGAATTCCAATATTAAGCTAATGAGACGCAATTAACGTGTATCGTGTTAGCATAAATTTGCGAAATTAGTATTCAGCTATAATCATTACTGCTTGGCTAATTACATAATAATTTATTATCTTCATATATTAAACCATTCTAATCTTTACTATTGACAAAAGCAAATGTATATCTGTCTGTCTGTCTGTTGATGCACCAAAAAGCATACCGTTGTTTCTAAAACATCAAATTTGACACATGTACGCTTTGAAGGCAAGAATATGCAAGCAAAAGTATTTTTTAAAACTTCGAATTAATTAAAAATTGCATAAATTTTAGACATTTTAAGCGATAACTTTCAGAAATATTAACAAATAACAATACATTTTGAGCCAGTTTAAAATTATTTTTTTCTTTTATGCGAATTTAGTTTTCAAATATTCTTCCCTTATCATTTTTATTTTTAATATTTAATGAAAGTTCAGCTGATTTCATTGCTATATCAAGTCTTTAAATATCATGCTTTTATTATTTTCAAAAATAATGCAAGTTTTATCTTCAGTTTCTTTCACACTGATTTAAAACCAGATTATTTCTTTAACAATACCTAGTTAATTGCCTAGAATGAATTTTCACAAATTATTTCTGACATAAAATTTGGGCCACTCATTCATTTTATTGTTATAAAAGACAATTAATTTTCATTGCTTAACCAGTTTTTTTAACTAATTTTTTCCTAATATTTCGAGTTAAAGTATGGAATATTTGTTGCTTTTTTATATTGAATGAAATGTAGTTTTAAAATTTAATTACGCTTTCCATTAGTTTTCATGTATTCATTTTGAAAAAAAACTTTTAATTCACTTTTTTCATTTACTATAAGACAATTTTTTTTTCTAATGTTTTACTTACTTATGTGTTTGAATTAACTTACTTTTTCCATAATTAACTAAATATTTAATAATTATTTTAATAAAATTAGAATTATACAAGGTCAAAATGCAAATTATTCTCATAATTTTTTTAGAATCATTCAGTTTCGCTTTTTTTAAGTAACTGAATATAACAACATTAATACAAACAATGTTATTGCATACAAAACAATCGGTATTTTTCTATTCTGAATACCCATTGAAATCTAATAATCTTCCCAATTCATTCCTTTGTTTGGTGCAATAATTAATTCTACTAAGTTATCAAAAGTTGAAAATTTTGGAACTGGATGCCATAATTAAATCAATATCATTAATATCATTGACGAGCAGCAGATCGCCAAAGGCGATTAGTTTGAAATAAAAGAAAGAGAATACGTTTTAAAATTTTTATTAAATTTCAAATCAATGGAAATGAGGAAACAATGAGGTATTGAATCTCGTTTCACATAAATATTTTGACTGACATTGAAATGAATTCATAATGCTGATGGGGATTCTACTGGTTGATAAAATCCAGACTGCAAATCTAAAAAAATAAATAAATAAATAAAAAATCACAATTTTAGGAAGTAATAATCAGCATGAAAATATTTTTAATTATTCAATAATCTTCACATTTTGATCCCAAAGAAAGATATGCTAATCTATTGTTAGTGAAAATTCGAGATAGCCTTTGTATAGCGAAGGTAACTGTCGCCCGGGGTAAAATAAGATCATTTTCGCCCTCAGTCATCATCAGTGGTTTAGAAAACGTTGATGTCACTGGATGGAGGATGTGCTTTTTCATTTCATGATATTCCACTTAAAAAAAACTAACATAAACACATTGATATTTTATCCTCGTGGTATTGAATCTCATAAGATTGAATCTCGGGGCACCTCTACTTCCTTTATCAGGGAATTCAAACTTGGCTAAAAGGCTTTTTTTCCTCATATAGTACCTAAAAACATATATTTTTTTTAGAATTCATTTCTAGTATAACATGAAACAAAACGACGTTTACATAAGGTATATGTCACTAGATAATGTAATTCAAATTTTATGCTTATAGAGTAGAATTACTGTCCATTTCAGGACATGTAATCTTCTTTGGTAGAGGCTTGTGAGTGAGTTTAATGATGGCCATTTTGTAATTATTCTAACTCCCTGTTTTACTATTCTTGGAAACCCAATTATTCAGTTTACTCGGGTTTTGAAGTCGAAAAGCGAGATTGATTCATGGTTGTCTGAATACTGGTTTACTTGACGAATTTGTCTTGTGAAAATTCTTTTGAAGACAAAATCTACAACAAATATATTTGAAAATAATATAAAGCGAGTTTTTTTAAAGATAAAATTATAGTATTGATTTAGATGATATTTGAAATATACCATTCTCTTATTAATTTTTTTAACTCTAAATATCATCCATGCTTTCATTAGTTTCATATTGTTTAAATTTCAATTGCCGTTAGTTTAAAATATCATTCGAATAAACATTTTGAGTTTTTTTAAAGAATTAATTTGAACTATACACATTTCAATATCAAATGAGCCGGTAAAGAACTGTACAATGACATTACGATTTTCTTTCGAGGTAACTTGAATCATGTAGCATTCTGAAAAAGAGCGACAATTAAATGTAGACATATGCATTTTATTCATTTTTCTTTGTACTAAATGCTGTGTTATCTTGTTATACGTCGGCTTTCATATTTTTAAAGTACAATAATATTAGTTCTTCAGATTTTAATTTTTTTTTTCCTGTACATGGAATAATCATCTTGCCATGGCAGCATGAATCGTAATGCTACTTTTATTACATTCATGAGACGCATGCAAAGATACATTATGCCCAGGAGATTATCAGTGTTTCATTCTCTCCAATTGTGGTAACCGCCAAACTTATGCAGAGTTTTATGAAGAATTACACTTCAAGCCTAAAATAGGAATCAGCTCAAGAGCTCCTGGAGAATGACATAAAATTCCCAAACAAGAATTTGTTTTGATCCTCAATAAGAGTTACATCAATTCCCCAGACCGAAATTATTTAAAAACCCACAAAGATTTTGTAAATGTTCCAAAATTAACCTATAGCCATTCCCTCACAGAGCAGAATGATCTGATTCTGATAACTTTACACTCTTTCTAAATAGTTTTAAATTCAATGAATGATTAAATTGACTCACCATTTCATTATGGATCTTCTTACTTCCAGTAAGCACCGTATCCACCATATCCTCCATATCCACCCCATCCATAGCCGCCATACAACCCGCCATATAATCTGCTAGGTGCACCAGCATAGGAGCGACCGCCGTAGCCATATGGTCCCAACCCATATCCTCCATAGTAAGCGCCACCCCAATATTGTGACATGGCAACGGTCATGCAAACAGCCAGGAGTAGAAAAACAAACTGCAATGAAAAATAAAATTAACATTGCATAAGTATACATAAATACTATGGGAAAAGTTTGAGCGAATTTAAAAAAGAAAAATGTTTTTCTAACAACGCGTATTCTTTGAATCATGAGGTAATATTTAAATCAGCTCGTTTAAAAGATTTACAATACAAGAGACACAATAGAGCAATTTTTGCAGAATTTTTAAATAATGATTAACACTTCATGCATTTTAAAGATATGATATGAAAAAAGTTTATAGAATTCCGTAAAATTGTTGTATAATACCTTGTAACATTTGGGCGTATTTTCGTCATATATATATATGAAATCGGAATAAGCTAGCGATAATAATAATAATTTGTTCTGGCAAGAGATCCACATTCCGCTCGATTTCTAGAATCTTGCATTTTTTTCCAATGGAATTAAGTTTAATGTCATTATTAAAATTCGACAAGTATTTTTAAAAATACATTTTTAAGAAACTGCTTTAATCCGAATAACATTTGATCCGAAATCAGAATCGAATCTTACAGATGGGAAGAGGCGTAGATTCAAGCTTAACTAGCGTTCTGATTGGCTATCGCAGATCAACTTAGTTTGACGAGAGTCTTCAAAAGTATTAAGGCACGTAGCTATGATGTCATTAATATTTACCAATCAGAGTTTAGGACAGAATGTTTCGACTCTTTTTGCCGAAATATATATTAATACTTCAGAATCAAATGTTATAAAGAAGAGGAAAAAATCAATTACCGTCAATGTAAAAGAAATTTAAAATACAAAATCTTGAACTTCAAACTTTGCTCACTTTACCCCATAAGAACTATACCGATGATAGTTATAAAGATGATAGCATTATGAATAAATTAATTTTTAAAATTAAAAACACTTAAAAATTAAAATGGTTATAGCAGAAAGGGGATCATTGTGAAATGGTAATGAATATTTATGCTTTTTTGAGTTGAAAAAGAAGACTGCTGGATTTGTAGTTAAATTGTTAGACGGATTTACTGTACTGTAATTAAATATCTTGGCGATTTTGTAATATATTATAAAGAAGATTCTGGAATTATTTTGTGTAAAATTTTGGGACAAAATATTTCTAAAACCGACTAGTTTATATAATAAATTGCGTCGTTTCTGATGCTTTTTAGTATTTATGACATCTTTCGGTATTTTTATAAAATTTTTTGCGAATTCCGGATGGTATTTACATAGCTACTATGTCTCAGAATTTCTATCGAAATTTGTTGCTTTATAAAAAAACTAAATGTATTTACTAAATTTTAAGAATTTAGTAAATAAAATATTTATCATGATTTTCATGCATAATCGTAAGATGACGTAGAAAGACTATATTTAAAACTATTGCTTAACATGTGTAGAAGTTAATAACTAATAAAAATTTTAGTAAATTTAATTTCTATTACAATTCTAAGAAAAGATAGTTTTTCAGTAAATTAAAGCACAAATCTGAAAATAAAAAATCAACCATCGACTTAACTCATCGCTGATGCATAAATATTTTTATAGTTTTTTTTGAATCTTAGAATCAAATAATATGCTTTTCACTTCGTAGAAACTACTACGTAATTTCTAAACAATGATACTTGAAGGCGAGGTTTGAGTTGTCTTGGAACTTAAGATAGAAATTAGCTTTTCTAGTGAATCGATTCGAAATAATTGATTTCCAATAATATAAAAAAATGTGAATTGCAAAATTTCCAGCAAAATGTTTCGGAGTTTCATAAAATAAGATTATTGATGATTCATTTATTAAAAATATTTTCCTAGTTGTCTTTTCTAATCATTGAAAATTTTATTATTTGGATCTAGGCAGAGTTATCAAGACAGTTGGAAAAGCCAATCTTTGAGTTGAAAATCTCTTAAAGGTTTTTGTCAATTCATTGTACAAGATTAAATAACTTTCAAATGACCTGTAAGAAGAGTGTCTACATTTTATAAAAAGTAAATAAGCATTCCACAGTAAACTTTGTAGGTTTATAACATTTTATTTCTGATGTATTGCATTAAATATTTTCTTTATTCTGTAATATGCCATATTAAAAAAATTAATGTTTTTATTTTTATTTCAGTTGGTATTAAATAATATTAAACCAATTTAAATGATTACCAGAACATTCATAAAGAAACTGAAACTGAAAAAAAAATGCTTTAAATACCAATGAATAGATAAAAATAAAATAAATACGGATATACCTAATATGAGAAACATTGATATAATACAATGATTTATGTAATCGTAATTTTAAAAAGGAATTTAAATAGAGCATTAGGTGATTCGAATTAAACTGCTTAACAACGAAATGCTGCATTTTTTTTATCATAAATAATAATTATTCAGATATAATATGCAGAAAGAATATGCCTTTTCAGAAATCGTTCCTTTAAAGAACACTTAAGTTATTATTTGATTATTATTATTTAAGTTATTATTTGTTAAGACAGCAAAAAAAAAAAAATCAATAATTGTGTAGAACAATTGACCTATCAATCAGTCATCTTTTTGAAGTTCATTATTCCAATTAGCTTTCTTTGCTTTTTAATCTATTTTTTAATAATCTGATCTTATTGCCATTCCGGAAAAGTTAAATTTGACTATAATATAGATAATTAAAATATTAAATAAAGCAATATTACAATGTAAAAATCATCTGCCGATAGATGTTAAAATAAATCTATCTAAATAAAAATAACAGTATATGTAGAGAGATCTACATAACTTTAT
>JAPMOR010122343.1:149819-164359 GCA_026543865.1 Argiope aurantia | reverse complement strand
AGAGAGAGAGAGAAAGAGAGAGAGAAGTCTTGTGATTGTTTCAAAACGGTTTAAACTGGTTAATGACTTAAATTAATTAATACAAATAATGACTTAAAAATAATAATGTTCTCACTTGATAACTTGAAACTTGCGATCGTAGATTCCATTTTAATTTTTCTCAATTTTTTTAAAATTTTATTTACGAAGAAATTGTTTGTTCAAGTAGTTGAAAATTCATTGTGGTTTTAAGACTCAAGAATTATAACGCAGAGAAGAATGAAAAATTTCCTTTGCATTTTTCAAATATCGCATTTATTAATTTGGAATTTTTTTTGCCAATCCTCAAAACGATTATTGCATCTGAATGGAATCGTTACTTTTTGAAATTCTACATAAATTTTCAGATTTGATGCAATAGATATATAAAACTGTAGTTTGAAGTTAATAATTGTAAAAATAAACAATAAATAAATAAAACCAATAAAGACAACAATAGATAACATATCAATTCAAAATTTTGATGTCAGAAGAAAAATAAATCGACTGAAAATTTAATATTGCTTTTAATAAACAAATTCTACAGATCTGTTTAATGAGCTAACCATTTAATTGTTGAAACAAAACCTGATTGTAGTTTCATTATATATCAGAAAGTATAAAACAAAGGGTTTCTAACTCAAGAGTAGTGTGTTCCATGCATGTAGAAAAATAAAGAAATAAAAGCAAGAATAAGTAAGAAAATGAATTTAATTTGAAAACTTTTTCACTTAAACAAGCTGAAGAACATTTTCAATCGAATTTACTTTTACTTATAACTCAGCATTTGTTTATTTTCTAATTATAGATTTTTTTTTATTTCCCTGTGATAGAAAAAGGATAGTGAAAATTTATTCAAATATTTTGTAACTAAAATATTCTGTGTTATTTGAAGATGAATAGCTTTTTAATATAATAAAGAAGGATGCAATTTCCATTAAGAAGCTTCCTAAATTTTTCAAATCTAATTTGTTAAAAAAAATGAAAAATGTAGATGAATGTTTTTTTTCTTTTCAAAGTAAAGGGAACCCTGCAAAAATATATTCTATATAACTTTCTCAACAAATTTATTTTTACTGCAATGTGAAGCTGATATCTGTAATTGTATTTTTTCCGAGAGTATTATTTCATTTACAACCAAATAATGTTAATTAAATCAAGAAAAAAAATGGTTTGACTCATTTATATTTTCATACAAATTTCGTTAAAATAATGGATTTAATAAGATTATTTTTATATATTATTTAAAAATAATTATTTATAAATGTTAATATAAGATCAAACATTTTTTCTCGAATATGTAGAGTATTCCAATAGTTCTGGCATTTTCTAGAATATGCTAATCTGAAAGAATTCTTGTCGAAAAGTTCCTCCATTGGAATCTATCATTCATATCAATTTCAGAATTGTTTAATCTGAAAACAGATCATAACTCTCATTTCACTGTACTCTGCAAACCATAGTAGACATAAACAGATATTGCATTATAATTCTCTTTTCACCTGCTCCTATAAGCCACAGTAGCTTCCAAGAAAACAAACAAAAGCAGATGTGAAAAATAGAATCGTGACATCATTCTTGATGCTCAATTATATTCTTTCCAACTAGAATCAAATGGAACAATTAGTTGTGAACAGCCTACCAATGAAGCATCAAGAAAAGTAAAAATCATTCAAAATTCAGGGTTTTTATTTGATCCATTTTTTACGCCTAGTTTTCAAGGCTCAGAACTTGGTTTCCGGAAGAAGAAACCGTTCTTCCTTAATTAGTTCAGCCAGCTGATCACACCTCTGACGTAAAATGCTTTGATTTGTCTGTTTCAAGGTTCTGGAAAGGGTGGGTTCAAATCACGTGGGAAAATTATTTCTAATTTATTCTGAAATCTAACACAATTTTTGTTAATTGAGGGGCAGAATAAATCAGCGGAGAAAAAAAAATATTTACATACAATTTCATTGATTAATATACTGAAAAATTGCTCAGATTTGGTGCTCTCTATATTATAGAAACGATAAATGTGTTGCATGAAACTGATGTGTTATTAATCTCTTATATAGAATTGATTGTATTTATTTAAATTTCAAGTGACCCTGATGTAGGATTTAGTCAAACCGATCTTTCTGATTATTATAAATATTTTCTTTCGTAAATAAAGCAATTTCTATGCAATCATTAACCATGACATTATCTCTTTATTAAAAAAACAGCGAGAGTGGTTTTCATAAAACTTTCGCACTCTAATAAAAGTGTTATTCCAGAGAACATATTGCATAGCACAGGCGTACAATAGTTACGAAATATTAAGTTTGACTTTATCAATTTTACTGAATCTGTCGAATCCTTGCCGAGTTATTTAGAGATTAATACCTGGCATGTGGTTTATAGTATCCTAAAATCGAATTCGTGTTTAAGACATGCTTTTCCCCATCGATAGAAATAAAAATTTGACACAAGACTACATACACTTGTAGTAATAAAATCCTATACTAAATTTAATAAATATATTTTACTCATTGCATTTTTGAGTTATTACTTTTACATACTTCTGAAAGTATAGACCGACAGACCGTCAACCTCTTTGGCTCAAAATTCGACAGGTGTCTACACTGTAGATGTTAAATCTGTATACTGAATTTTATCTCTTTGTGTCTCTTTGTTTTGTGGTTTTAGTTTTAACTTATATTGGAACAGCCGGAGTGACAGACTTCCTCTGAACAGATTTTGCTCAAAATTCGACAGAAATCTACAAATTTAATGTAAAGACTTTATACCAAATTTCATCTGTCTAGATCTAAGAATTTTTGAGTCATCTTTGTCATAGACTGATAGACATTTTCCAAAAATATGTCTATCGAAATAAGAGAAGTCTAGACCATAGAGATTCATCAAAATCTCGAATCTGAATTTTTTAACCGTTGCAATACTTTATCTTTATTGCATATATAAGAAAATAAAAAGAAATCTCATCTTAATTGTATGCAGTTTCTTTTGAATTATTATTATAAAGATATACCTGTTTTTGAAATCTTATGTAGCTTTCAGAAAGATATGATTTTATCATTAATGAATCTATCCTTTCAAAATTTCTTTTACATCGTTGCTTGATATACAGTCGCTGATTTTATTTTAGAAATAATTTATTACACAGTAAAAGTGCTGCATTAATAAGTTGTAAAAAAATCCTATTTAAGAAAAAGGTTTTCGTTACTAAACGTGCAAGTATTAAGAGAGAACTATTTTTATTGATATAAAATAATGATAATACTAACTGAAAATCTCTAAATATTATGAATTTACAAATCAGCGATTATTTTAAAATGTACCAACATCCTTTTATGTCACTAGAAAGCATCTGAAATAATCTATATCTATACTTATAATAAAGCTCAATGTGTGTATGTGTGTTGGTGCTCTACAGGCCAGACCATTCAACCTACAGATACCAAATTTGGCACGTGTATACCTTTGAAACCGGAAATGTGCACCTGGGAGTTATTTTTTCGAATTTTTAATTAGAATTTTATTTATTTAAAAATTAAGCGAAATTTTGGCGTGTTTCTTCCATAACTCCCGAAAATATTACCGCACAAAAATTTTTTTTACATCAAGTTAAAGATCAAACATTTATCTTTTAAATGATACCATTGTTTTAACCTTAAAATTAAATTTCTATTTTTAATGAATTTTTAAATAAATATTTTAACTCTATTTTTCAGCAATTTTTTTCGTACAAAATAAAAATAAAATTTAAGCTTCACGAGCACGTTTCGCATTCATGGGAAAAAATTAGCTTTTTTCAAAGTGTTGCCATCACATTGATTAAAGCTCCAATTAAAAATAAATTAAATCTTTTTGGAAATAAAATCTGCAAAAATATAATTTTCAGGAATTTCTGTAGGAAATGAAACAAATATGAAATATTATTTTTTCTAAAAAATAAATTCAAGAAAAATTATTTTATGATCTTTTACACTCTCTATATTATTAATCCAATAAATCAGTTTTATTTTAAGGCAAGTTTTGTTTAATATGAACAGGATATCCATTCAAATCAGGGCCACACAGCTAATTTGTAAACCTTTTCTGAGGTAAACCTGAATCTGAGAAATTTTTGTTGAATTATTCTTTGAGATATTACAGAAATTATGAAAAATATTTTGTAGTTCACATAAGACTTAAATACCGAGCTATTCTGTTTGCAATACTCATATTCAATAATAATGATAATAATAAATAAATAACAATAAAGATGATAAATAAAATAAAACGTTTGGTTTTATTAAAAAATATCTTTAAATTAATTGCAATTTCATCATTTCCACTTTAAATTAAAGTTGAAGTTTTGCCGGAAATTACAACAAATTATCAATATATATATAGTAAATTGAACGAAACGATCTAAACAACAGTATAAGTTGGTATGACTATCGAAATTTGAAGATTAAAAATGTTTTATTTGAGAATCTATTAAGAGACCAGTTACTTAAAATATTTAATTGAAAATTGTAGCGAGCGGTAATACTGGCGAACCGGCTGGTCGCCAAAGGCGACTAGTAATTAATAAATCAAAATAAAGATAGTTTGAATTTTCGAGTCCACAACACTTTCTTTTTGCATGCTTTATATACGAGAAGATAAAAATATATAAATCAGCACGATTTGTCATTTCTGGTATATTTCTTAAAATTGGTATAAAGTAAAAGAATGGTTCCAACATAATTCATGCAGAAATTTAAATAGTGAAATAGTTTTGAATCGAATCCAAGTACAGAATTTTTTTGTGATTACAAAACAGAAAATAGTAGTAGTTAGTACTCATGAATTTGATATATTTTATGTTACAAAAAGGGAAAGGACTTGAGTCAGCATGATATGCTTATTCTGATTAATTTCTAACAATGTACATAAATTAAAAGATTGTTTAGAACAAAATTTATGCAGGAATTGAAATAGCTAAATATTTTTTTGAATAGAATCAAAAGATAGAATTTTTTTATTGATTACAATATTTTCTGTTCTTAGAATACGAGAAAATAAATTATGGAACGTATGAATTTGGTTATACTTTATATCGGATCTAATAAAAAAAATGCCAAAGTTACGAGAAAGTAAAAGTACTCGTGCCAGTCTGATCTGAGATCCAAATGTTATTTTCTCAACATTTGGATAAACTGAAAAATTGGTTGGAATATAAATTATGGTTTTTTCGATTCGAATGAAATATTACCATACTTTCTGTTATTAGAATACAACCAGCAGGAGTGGTCTCCTCAAAAATGTTCGCATATTCTGTAATAAACTTGTCATGCCAGAGAACGCTTTGCATGGCATTCGCGTACTATAGTTACGAAATATTAATCTTTGGCGTGAATACAGCATTTTCACTGAATCTGTCGTGTCATCCTTGGCGAGTTCTTTGGCGATTAATCCCTGGCATACTTTAATAGTATCCGAAAATCGAATTTGTGTTTTTAGACATGTTTTTCTCAACCGATTGTAACATAAACTGCCCTTGTATTCAGAAAATACCGTACCAAATTTGATGTATTTTAGACCCTGAGTTTTCGAATTTTCTTACATGTTCCTGAAAGTACAGATAGACAGACAGTCTACCCGTTGTTAGATTTGACTCAAAATTTGATAGGTGTCTATAGTGTAGATGTTAAATCCGTGTACTTAACATCATCTATTAAGCTCTCTTCGTTTTGTAATTATCGTGTTAACTTATATTCGAACAGCCGGACAGCCAGACTTCCTCTGAAGTCGTTTTACCCAAAATTTTATAGAAATATGCAAATTAGGTTTAAAGACCGTACACCATCCGTTTAGCGCAAAGAGTTTTTAAGTATCTTAGTCGCAGATAGACGGACGTTTTCCAAAATAGTGCTTGTCGAACTCAGGGTGGTCTAAAACGCGGAGACTAGTCAAAATCTCGAGTTCGAATTTTTTGACGATTATTATATTTACTGTATACTACGTATTAGAGAATGAAAAAAGTAAAGAAAAAGTAGGTACACATAAATTTGGTATACGCTGTATTAGATCGAATAAAAAAAGTGCCAATGTTACTTCAAAATATTTTAGAGTTCAAAATGATTTCCTGTTATTGTGATATGTTTTTAAATTCCTCGGGTTTTACCTTTTTCACCCTTTTACTTGTTTTAAAACTGATCATTTCCCCTTGTGTAGCTGTTTAATCTGTTTCTATTGTTCTCTGACTGCCAGCGCAGAGAGAAGGATAATAAAGCAAGTCACAACATAAACGTCTGTCATTTCTCGCGAGTTTTATCTCCATCGAGAAATAAATAGCTGTTATGTACACACCTGTCCTGCTCAATGATTGGAATGCAGCTAATGGCTGTGTTTTCCGAAGTGGATTGCACACCAGCTCTTATATATAAAAGAACAAAGCTTTGAAGCAGTGCTGAAATAGCATCGTATTTTTGATTGATTCTCGTCGAATTTTAAACGAATTATCATATTCTTTCGAACCCAGTTCTTAAATTTTGTGGTGCAACTTCTGTCTAAAATAAGCAAGTTTTTTTTAATAAATAATTTTTAAATTTGGATATAAAAGAAAATGTACACAAAATCTATACTATTTTTTGAAAAACTATTTATCTACTATAACGAGGAAGAACGGGCATATGCGTGTGTGTTGGTTCTCTACAGGCCACGCATATATGTTGGCTCTTTTCTATCAAATTTGGCTTAGATATTCTTTGGGTGGTATATTTAAATGGTATAACTGTATACTACAAAAATATTTTTCTTTTGAAATTTTAATCAAAATTTTAGTTATTAAGAAATCAAATGGGAATTTTGTATTCGTCTACAGTAATTCCTGAAAATAATAATATAAAAATTAATTTTTGCACCATTCTTAAATTTTTTTCGAATTTTATCAATTAAAAAAATATACTCACTTTTGAGCAATGAATGTATCGTTGCAAGTAAATTCAAATCATTTTTATTTTTTTATTAAATATTTAATTACGTGGTTTTTTTCCCCTTGTTGAAAATAAAAAAAAAAAAAAAGGATCGTGTTTAATATCTGTGTAGTTTACTAGAGAAATAAGAAAATGAAGTTACAGTACTACGAAAGTTAGATAAACCGGGCAGTTAATTTTTTAATGGTACTATGATGTCAAAGGACTTATTCCATTAGAATGTTTCATATATACGATGAGCAATAGATGTGTTAGGCTATTAAATACAAAGCTTTAATATCTGTTACAGTTTGATGCTTAAAATGTTTTTCTGATGGAAATCACGAAAACAAATTGATGTCCGAGAGATTTAATTGAAGATAAATGCAATCACTAATCCCAGCAAACCAGATGGTTGGCAAAGGTGGCTAGGAGTATATACATTTCCAAGACCCATTGGAATAACAATGGGCATTAAGCATTTTTTGATATAGAAAGTTAATAAATAAATTTAGAATGGAATGGTATTCATTAATTATATAAATAAATATTTTTATAACAAATGAATTAATACGTTGTATAAATATTGATTCGATTATAATCGTTGTCTAATCAAGTCACGACTTTTCATCACATGACAAACGTAATTCTGCGTGCCTTTCAACACATTACATAATTTTGCAGAGTGGCTTGAATTCATATGCATTTTTCGATTACAGGATTTTGCATGTATTATTGCTTTTTAATTTTATCCTCAATTTCTTACAGTGAAACAGTGCTTAATTCTGGATGGGATTTTCTTTTTAATTTTGTGAATTTTTAATTCTTTTTTTTTATTGTTGGATAAATATATATTTATTAAATTAAAAATTACTCGAAATGGGAATGGAGATTTCGCTTATATTCATAAAAGTAATTGGTTCACAATTAGAATAAAAAAAAATTCCACAATTACTTTTTGAATTTAATTACATTATTTACAACAGCACGAGAAATATGTTTGAAAAATAAAAAGGCAAATTTTCATAACGGTACTTAATTAAAGAATTCTGGATTTAAAATATCAAATTATGTTAATAAGTAAGTTCAAAATACATTTTTTCATAACAATATTTTGATAATAGTTCCTACACTATAAATTAATTTAGAATGAAATGGAATATAAACCGTAATATTACTTGAATTGCGCTGTTTATTGAAGGATATTAGATTTTACAATCTGACAACACTCCTAAAAACATGATGAGCATCAGCGGATTCCAGAATTAAATTGGCTTTATATAATTGACATATCACTTAAACATAAATCGATTGATTTAAAACAATCATATATCCGCACCATTGAAAATTGAAGCCTTTATTTGATTTAGCCTTCAGTAGTTTTATCACATTTATCTTTTCTAAGGGCTTTTTTTTTGCTGTTATATCAAAGAACTTATTCTAGATAATTTACTGAACTCTAGGTAATTTTTTTTCTTTCTCATATGCAAATAAACGAAGCGAAACTATTACATTACAATAACAATAAATTCAGCCTTGAGGCATTATAAGTTGCATACAGTATTAAGCGTATCACGTAAACCTAATTAACACTTTTTTCAGCACTTCAAAAATTTAAATGGTAAAAAACATGATTAGAAGAATGGCAGATTGTACAATAAATGCGTTTACTGTTTTAGATAGACGTGTCTCGAGAATGAGGCAAGTTGTAACAGTCGACTAGGTTAAAAAAATTCTTCTGGAGCTGAAATCAACAAAATTGTCGAATGAGTTTTTTACGCATATAACGAATGAATAGTTAAGCTATAAAAAAGTAATAATAATCATAAAATAGCACATACAATTAAAAATATAAACATTTTTTCCAAAACTTGTTACAACTAGTCTCTGTTCAACCCTAATTGAATTTACCGCAAACATATAAGTTGAGGTAAGATAATAAGGATAAACAGAATGCACACTTTCAACATGTGGAAACAACACATAATCGGAATTGCGATAGTACATGAAAAGTGTAAAGATTTTATTTTATTTAAGAAAACTGATATAGAAAGAACGTAAGCAGAAGAAAATATTAACAACTTAGTCCTTTGCAGAATAGTGCAAATATCTTTAGATAAAAACGTTATAGTTTAAAGAATGAAGATTTATTGATGAACCATATAGATTTTCTTTTTGAAGAGAGGCAAATAAAATAAAACTGATAGTATGAATACAATCAAAAACGCAGTGGTCCTCAGATCATATATTAATAGAACTATTGGTTTTGAGGAAAAATAAAAAGTAAAATATACTGAAAAAAAGAATAAGAGGTTTTTATTATACGTTAATAAGTGGGAACAACTATCTGATCCTGATATATATTTTTTTCAGAATCGTCCCAATATCACTGTCACTTGTAAAAGACAAATTTTTGAGTTGTTGATTTGTTTTGAGTTGAAATATACGTCGATGTACTGGGATGAAACCGTGTCCCGACCTCTCTCCAAATCAACTGGCGTTGGGAATCGCTTGTAACATCACGAAAAGAGACTGTTTCGGTGGTCCTGGAGTTGTCGTCTGGGGAGGCATTATGATAAACGGGCGGACTGAGCTCCACGTTTTCGACAGACGTTCTGTAACTGGAGATCGCTATTGTCAGGAGGCGATCCTTCCCCCTGTGCGTCTGTTCCGAGGTGCCATTGGATCATACTTCGTTTTTATGGATGACAATGCACGGCCACACAGGACTCATGCTGTTGAGGAGCTCCTGGAAAGTGAAGATATCACTCGAATGGATTGGCCGGCTTGCTCCCCTGATTTAAACCCGATAGAACATGTGTGGGATGCTTTGAAGAGACGCCTTGCACTATTACATCCTCTTGGGAACACCCGACAACTTAAACAGATGCTGATTGAGGAATGGGTACTCTTACCTCAAGAACTGTTGGACAATCTGGTGCTGAGTATGCGAAGCAACCATTGCAGTAAGGGGAGGGCATATCCCATACTAAGAAACATCTGCTTGCTGTTCTTCTTCTTGGACAGACAATCATGAGTAACGATACTATGAGTTCAATAAAGCCTTTTTTTGTTTGATTCCATACTGTATGCATTGTATTCATTTCTGCGCAACTATGCTTTCGTCATTCTTTCAGAACAAAATGCTGTATCTCATTTCTGAATTTCATGCCTCTCAGATGATTTCTCGTGAAGTTATGGCAAAAAACATACCTGTTGCTTAAGTTTTGCACACCAGTGTATTATTTTAATTATTCCAAAATTTTTACTACATATAATAAATATTGTAAAACGTAAATTAAAAAATAAATATATACAATAAATTAAATTCTATTGTCTATATAGCATGAAAATCATGCTGTGACTTGTTTTCTCTTAAATGCTTCCTACATGTTCTTTTGTAAACACCCGAATTATGAGATGCCGATTTTGTAACGACATACTGAATAAGTTTATTCCAAAATACGGATGAAGAAAAGATAATGAGTTATTTTACGAGAAAATAAAGGAAAGAACATTCCTATTAGTTTGATAAATTGTTTCGATTACTAATTTTTTCCCCGATGTAGATTATTTTACTTTATTATTTTGTGATTAAGAAACAATTTTTTTCTTTCAAATACTTAAGAAATCAGGGTTAGGTCTCGATTAAAAACAGAACTTGGGGAAAAGGAAAAAAAAAAAAAAAAAAAAGAGTTAACATAGTCATTATTCATAAATAATGAAATGGCATTTAATATAATCAAATTTATCCTTGGAAAAAAATCGCTTTGTTCCTGTTATTGATCATGAAAACACGCCCTTGAGTTTTCTTTTTTCTATAGAAAAATTTATTTTGAACTTGTTTGATAACATCTACCGTGTGTCAATAAAATTTGATTACATATTTTTCTTCTTTTTCTGAAGATAATCCGAGGAGTTTGTAAAAATTGATGTTTATGTTATGTTTTAGTTCCTAAGCAAAACACTCAGTTTCACTTTAGTAAAAATGTATACTATCAAATAAAAAAAAACGAACTACATTTTACAATAACATTTGTGATTCATTCATTTAACTGTTAACCGCCTTTGACGCCCACTTTGTTAGTACTGAATATTATTTTTCATCGCAGTTGAACTATTAATATCAGATACATTGATAAACAATTTCACCTTATTTTCAGTTAAGATTCAATAATATGAATTTAATGAGATCAGTACACTGCAAAGTACAGAGCATGCAAATTAAAATATGAATATGTTGCGAAACAAAAACGGAAATAAAAATCAAATCTCGTAATCAATTCCAAAGAAAGCAATTTTTTTTAAATCCTTTTAATTCTGTGAACATTAACTTTAACCGGCTACTCTTCCCCACCGGACGGCACCCAGAAAAATCTGACTGACTGTATCATCTCGACAGCAGCACTGGCGAAAACTATGATTGAGTCCTAAGGGCCAATACCAGTTACAGTACAACCCTTCCATAGGAAGTACGTATCGTCATCGATAGGAGGCAGCTGTTCCCTACCATTTCTGTACTCATAAGGATGACGAGAACCAACCACCAAACCAGCAGCTTCTCATCCTCATTTCTGAGGTGTCTCACGGTGGGAGTTAATTCCGAAAAAAGCGCCGAATGAATTATTTGATGCTACAATAAAATTAATTAGAATATTATCTCTACAATAAAAATACTGTTACAAGTTGTGTATAAAATTAAATTTTAAAATAACAAAAATCAGAGAAAAAATTGAGTGAAAATAAAATAACTACCATTAAAAATGTATTTTTTGAGTTCATCATTTTTATAAGATATTTAAAAAAAAAACATGGCTGAAAATTTCTAATATTTGCATACTTTTTGATTTTGGAAAAATTGACAATGACCTTCCTCTTGTCTAGCAGAGTACATGTGACAAATTTCACCAAGATTGGACACATATTATAGATTTGTATAAAAGACGTACAAGCAAACACTGATATCAATATACATCTATATAAAGCTGAACAAAAATGTGTAGAAATGTTAAAGCAAAAGACAGTTAATAATAGAATTCTAATTGTTTGTTTAGTATTTCAGTCCAACTATAGAACTGACCGCTTGTGGTAGACATTCTCAAGATTTCGTTTTCAATTCCAACATTAATTATTTTATATTACTCAATAAATTCGAAAATGAGCAGGCATTAAAGGAAATTTGCATTTCGTAAAATAATGTGAATATTGTAAAATTTTTATATATATGTATATTCGGATCAACCTTTCTTTTTGCTTAATGTTTGGAATTTTTTTAACTGATTGTGACACTATTTAGTTAGATGGTTTCAGAGATAAAATAGTTTTTTTTTTAGATTCAGAGTGGATAACTTATAAAATATTTAAGTCCTCAAAAGAACAAGTTATTCTTCGAACAAGTGAATTACATGAAGAAAGGAGGTGGGGCGAAAAAAAGAACGATGCTCTGTTCATTCCATTTAGGAAATAATGTGATGAATGCAAGAAGAATGTGATACCACGACTTTATTATAGAGAAATTAAGTTTCCCGAATAAGTATGAATAATTTGTGTGCACTTAAAACTGGCGCTAGTACAAAGTTCCTTTCATTGCATGGATACAACAATTTTTGTATTATATGATATATCACGATTCTACATCTATTAAATATTATTTTGCGCATTTCTGTATGTACAATTGTTTTCAGGTGATATTTATACAGAAAATATTTATGCATTTTTGAGATTTTCAGATTATCTACTATTTAAGATTTAAAAAAAATTATTTTAAGCATACTAACATGAAAATAAGTTCTCTGTAATTATTGAATCTTTACTAACATATTATGTAATTTTTGGGTAATTTTAGAACAATTCTTTTTACTTAAAAACGTAGCAATGTATAGCTATGTGTATCTGGTTTATAGCGTTACTACATTTTTCTGATAACTATAAAAAAACAAAAGATTTTAATTTAAAATAATATTAATGCTCTTTTGTAATGAAGACAATATATTCTTACTACTTGTTATTAATATTGATTGAAATACAAGAACTTACTTAGACAGAATCCTCTTTGCTTTCAACAGAAATTTCGTTCTTTTTCCGTAATCGAGACCGTTCCAGTTCCCTTAACTTTCTTCTTGGTCAGCAAGAAGATTACACAAAATATCCTTACTTGTGCTTATCGGATAGCTGAACCAAACAATACAATTACATAAAAAAAAATGGCCTGCGTGAAAAATCGAAATAATTGCGGAAAAAAATACCGTTTGTGAACCCTTAATCGGATGGAACAGACTCATTTTGCCATCTTTGTACATAAAGCTAAGTTTTAGAAAAAGTTCATGGCAGCTCATTATCAGAAAAACTTTCATTTTACATGGATAAGGTAAACAGCAGGAGTGGTCTGCCCGAAACTTCCTCGCATGCTCTCCAACAGAGGTCTTATCTCCTTCATTCTGCAGAAAATTGTGGACCTTGGGTAAGGCCCCGAATACCTAGCATGGCATTAATGAGCTACAGTTATGAAATATAGATTTTTGACTTGAATCTAGAAATTTAAATGAATGTATCACGAGAACATGTATTTTGGGCACCCTTTTGCGGGCTGATTGACACCAAAATTTGTTATAAAACTATTGCTATAATCACAAGTTCACATACACTAAAGTTCATTGAGTTTATGAGGTATTGCCTTTATGCATGCGAAAGTACTGACCAATATACTGTCAACCACGTGACGTATTTCGTACGAAATTTGATATGTATCTATATTTTAGATGATAAACTTGTGTACCAAATTTTTATCTACCTTGCTTTTTTAACTTTGTAGTTATCGAGTTCACTTGTACTCGAACATCTAGACAGATTAATTTCCTGTGCATGGACGTCGTTCAAATTTTGACAGAAATCTACAAATTTGGTTGTAATTCCATACACTAAACTTCAAATATCTAACTCAAAGAATTTTCTATTCATCTCGTTCGCAGACAGACAGACATAATGTCAAAAATGCGTTTTTCGGAATAAGGGAGGTCTAAATTATGAAATTAGTCACTATCTCGAGTTTCAGTTTTTTGACGATGACCATATTTCATCTATATTTAGTATATGAGAAAAAAAAAGTTAAGAAGGTTAATATAAGCACACACACACACAAAAGCATACACACACAAGTTTGAGAATTATCAAAAAGGAATTTTTGATAATTCTCATATTTGGAAGTTTATAAGCGATCTTCACTTTATGGATTTCATGATTGAGAGTAATGCCGGGTTTACACTTGGCCAGTTATAAGACGGCAAGTAGACAGCGCATGCGTAGAAAGGGACTGTTTTATGTTTGTATGTTTGCCACCACTTCATAAGAAAGATTCAGGCATTCCATTATATAAATTGTCATTTTGGCGTCCCTGAATTTTTCTTTTTCACTGCGTATCGTATTAAAAGTATAGGTATTTACATAAAGAAACAATGTAAAATAAAAAAAAAGTTCAACATACTTAAATGTGAAAAACAATAAAAAATAAATGGCAAATAAAATTTAAAAAACACACACACACAAATTCTCATTAGAAAGAACAAAGAGCAACAACAAATGGCTGAATTAATCTAC
>JAPMOR010122343.1:136794-149809 GCA_026543865.1 Argiope aurantia | reverse complement strand
CACACACACACACACACACACACACACACACACACACACACACACACACACACCCACACACACACACACACACACACACACACACACACACACACACACACACACAGTCTTGTCATGAGAACCATTGAAATAAGTAGTTTTCCTATACAAATCTAACTAAAAAAATCAGCTTGTTTATCTGACATTAAATATAACGAATACTATTAGTATGCAAACAATGCAATTTAAATGACATATATGTGTCAGGATCAAAATTATATTTAACTACTGTCATACGCAAAATGGGTGAATTTCAAAATTTGTTTTTCTGACCTTCAAATCTTCTATCAGTTCATAAAAGCTCTGATTTTAGTCCTGCATACCCAAGCATAGTCGTGTCGCAGTGAAATATAAGAACCATTGTACTCTCTATTTAAAGAGAATATTTCTTTATCTGACTATATCATTTGTTTTCACGTGAATAGAATTAAGTTATATATATTTAGCAAAACAGGTGAGATTTATTTAAATTGAAAGCAGTTTGGTTGAATTATTTCTGATCACTTATTATGCGGATCTTGTTCTGAATGTAGATAGATATCCTTTGAAAGTTAAATTTGATTTATTATGAAATTCAGAGCTCAAAAATCATTTGTTCTGTTGATAAGTAGAAAGATCAAGCAATAGCAACTCTTAAATAATAACCAAATTTAGGTGGTTTCTCACATTTTCCATTCGAAAAGACTACTAAAGTATGCCTGATTATAAAGTATGCCTATAAGGATTATCTTTTTCAAGCGTTTATTAACACTTTGCTAAATTCTTATCCATTTCATTACATTAAATTAATAATTGCAGTATTTATATTAGCAATACCGAGCGTCTGTTTAAATAATATTGTGCGTAAATATGTATGATTGTTACATAATCTTAATCCTCAACAAATTTTCTTTTCAGTAATAAATCTGTTTTGCCGCTGAATTTTAATTCAATTTTTAATTAATTTTCAAAATATATTTTCAAAATATCTTTCAAAAATATATTTCGCATGAAATAAAAAATAAAAATTACTAGCACTAGAAGTTACGCGTGCATGAGAAAAAGTTTTATCAAAATATTGCCATTGCATTGACAAGAAAAAATAAAAAATTGAATTAAATATAAAAAATTAAATTTGCTGCTCATAAAGCTCCAAACAATAGATTAAATTAATTCTCACTATGATTTTCGCTGCATGTCTGTATGAAACGAAGCATGATATTTTCTGCAAAATAGATACAAAAAAAGTTTCCTGCGATGTTTTAAAATACATATTTTATTAGTTCAATAATTCTGTGTTATTCAAAGCAAGCATGGTTCATATATACAGAATACTCTACTCTAATGGGAGCTCAAGAGTTAATCTCTGAACCATTAGTAAGAAGCATATATATCTTAAAGGAAAAATGATTTAAATGAAATACATAATTATATTGCAAATGGTTTGAGTCAGTAAATGGTTCTGATGAAATATGAATTACAAATTTTTATAGCAATTCTCGGTTCTATGAGTCATATTCAATAAAATATTTTAAGAACACTAGCATTCTAAATAAAAAAAAAAATGTTTTTTTGACTGAAACGGAACTGACTTATGAAAATTTGAATATCACTATTTTATAAAAACATGCGATTTTAGACCACCCAATTTACCAGGAGCAATTGGTCTTAAAGAATGCAAATATTAATTTGACTAAAATAACGATATTTAAAGCTTCATCAGTCGGATTGTGTAGCAGAAGAATAAAACATTTTTTTTTAATTTAAAAGTTAGGGCACCAAGAATATTTTCCTGGATGATTTATAGCTCCGAAGGACGGTATAAAATTTAGACTTTATAATTTTTTCGGAAGTATATTTATTGATTGAAACAGAATGAAATATTATTATTTAAATCAGTTCAATACTTTTGAAAGTAAAAATGCATTTTCTGATGAATCAGAAATTTTTTATTAAATAATCCTTTGAGATATTGCATAAGTTATAACAAATATTCTGTTATAACAAATATTCATTTTTGTCCTTATATTTTTTAAAAACATATTTGGTTTAAAAAAAGGTTTTTAATTAATTGAAATTTACATTAATTAAATGTTTTGCATTTCCTTTTCAAATTAAAGCTCAAACTTTAAGGGGATTCATATTTTAAAGGAGGACAGGAAAATTTGGAAAATTTATCAAACATAAAGGTGTAAGGTTTTTCAAATAGTATAAGCCATTTGACTCATAAGATAAAGTTTAAAAATATTTTGCTGAAGAAGCCATTAATACTAAGTTACGTAAAATATATAATAGTAACTGAAAATGAGATGTGCTCAAAGTTGGCTAGCATTAAACAAATAAATAATAATATATTCATTTTCAAAATTACTAAAGTGAAAAAAAGAGCATAAAATAAATCTATAACATGATGTTAAAATAAAAACATGTTAAAATGGGAAACAAAATTGACCAGTTTATTAAAGGAAATGTCTCATAATGTGCACTGTCTAGAGTCGCAAAATATCTAAATCCACCTCTGGATTCGGTCCTTCCATTAGAATAACAAAAATTCAATGTTGATGTTAAGAAAAATTGGTTACTTTAATTAATAATGCTCATCGATTTGAAAAAACAAAACAATATTAAAAAGAAGATCCCATAGGAAATCTAGAATTAAGTTTCATTTTACTAAAATTCATTCTAATCATTTCAATAGCTGACTACAACAATCTTACATAAAAACACATCTAATAAAAATGTATTACGAAGATCAAGAATAAATTAGAAAGAACAAAATAAAACAGCACTTTTCTTGTCACGAATTTTAATTGATAAATGCTGGCATCTGAACACAAACACTTCTCACAAGGTTACTTGCCTACCGTTTTACTTGGAGGAAGAAAACCACTGAGCATTCGATAAAAATCTTTTTTTTTCCCTCAGCCCCACCCTTAAACAAAGCTGCTGTTCGAAATGAAGACAAAATTAACCTTGACATTCCCGCTACTTTTTCCTGGTTTCACTGGAGTATAAAAAGGGGGAGGTTCGGACTGTCCAGGTATATTTGTTTATCTCCAGCAGTGAGTTTAGCAAACTATCATTCAAAATGAACTTCTTGGTAAGTGTTCTTCAGATTTCTTAATCTGCTTCCTTAATCTTCGTGTAACTTTTGAAAGGAAAACGAACTAATTCTATTGAGAAATCAATGCTATAGTAAACTGCATGTCTTTGTGTATGTAGTTTGCTGCAAATATGAACCAATTCGTTGCACAACAAATCAATAAACTACTTATAAAAGAATAGTGTCTTAGGAAAAGGCAGCTTTTTACAGATTTTTTTTTCTGTTTATCGGAAATTTGTACTTTAAAATAAAAGTTTTGTAAATTTCTTCGTATTGTATAAATGAATCCAGAAGCTTTTTCTACTCTGATAGCAATATCTAGCCACTCTGCTAAAAATTATAAGGGATTCGAGCTTCTATTTCTAAACATCGTGGCATAATGATAGCATAAACTGATTTGTTTGCCAATACTTTATCTTCAAAATTTACTCTTAAGTACCATAATTAATGTGTTTACAAAAAATATTTAATATCATCAGACCATGCGCGAGTATAAACGCAATTAAAACAACATAAAATATTGTTGTAAAATATATTTAATATATTTTGAAAAATTTATTTCAATTCCAGGAAAAGTTATATGAAAGTAAAATTAATATCATTAGAAGGATAATTAAATTTTTTTAAGTGGTACGAAAATGGGTTTTGTACAATAATATGCTCCGAAATTGTTGAGGATAAATAAAAAACAAATATAAATATTCTTAATTATTTTAGAAAAATATGTAATTTAAATTTTGAGACCACCTTCCTTATTAATTAACAGTTACCGAAGAAGTAACTACGTGTCAAATTCAGAAACTCTGGGTGCAACGATCTGCCTTGTAACTTATTTTTTTTTCATCATACATATCATTTCATAATTCTGTATTTACCAGCAATATCCCAGATTATAAATACTGTAATATTAAAATGATAGTAAATTAGAAAGCTTATACGTTTACCATAACTTTTAGTTTTAGGTAAGTTTTTAAAAGAGAAAAATAAAAATGTCATGATATTGTCTAAGAATTTTATACGATATATACTTGTATAGAATTTTTCTAATTGCGACTTTAAATAAGAGACAGCCTTAAAATAATAATTAATATTATTTCCCGAAGAAATAAATAAATGACTTTAAAGTTTTCCACAACTAGTAGGGATATAAAAAAATTTCAATGAATATTTTCACACAAAAATTTCAAAAACTGTATAATAAAAACTTCATATTTTAAACAAATATTATTCAGTCCAAGTTGTAACTTTCTTTTTAATATTTATAAGCCGAAGAGAAATTTATATTTTTTCCCTCATTTTATTGGAATAGTATTTATTAAATCTGAGCATGGGATTTTCCCTTAGACGGTCATCTATTTTTTCAATTGATTCATTGTTCGAAAATATTTAAACACAAGGTAACAAAAAGAAGCACGAGTACATGAAAAAAAACCCCGGTCATTGTCATTTATATAAGAATCGTTAGTTTGGATAGACGTAGCTTATTCAAATTTGAGAAGCACAAATGTTATTTTGAAGAAAAAGAATTAAAATCTTCATAATCTGACCATCAGTAGGCCAAAACTGACAAACGATTTTATATTTTTTCTATATTAACAGTCTTTTAATAGCACGATTTTTTTTTATTCCCTTAGAATTTTATGATCTATAGAAAATATTTCGTGAGACAGTTAATAAATGGGCAAATCCTTACAAAAAATTATATTCTTTTTCTTTACTTCACATTTAAGTTCGTAACATTCTTTTGTCATTCATAAATCGTGGTTTTCTTTACAACTGCAGCAGATTCTTAATTGTTGCCGTTTATTTTTAAATTAATGGCCTTCGGCCATCACCTTGTTTGCCGTGATTAATTATTTTGTTTATCTTTGATTAAATATCTAATGAATAGTTTTGATATTTACACTTTTTTAACAAAGTAATTTTATTTCAAATTGTCATAGGTATAAAACCATTGTTCTTTCGAAAGCCTAACACCTGTTATATTCATTGATTACCTGAATGTCATTAATGGAACTGTAATAACATTAAAATAATGGGACACAATTTATGTTTAGCAGAATCTTAGCTAAATTGAAAAATGTCGATAAAAGGGATTAAAGTTTTGCAACCACGATTATTGAGTTTACTGGATATATTTGCTTATATACTAGCTATTATTTACAGATTCTACAGAAAAATTGATTAAGTAAACAAAAAGAAAGTAAAACGCATTAGGATAAGATCTTAGCTTTTAATAAGAAAAGAGAAACATGCTATTAAATATTTAAGCAACTAATGAAAATAGTTTGAATTTTATTGAAACTATGAAGAGTTTTGTTGCAATTTTTTAAAAACATTTTTGAAAATTTGTTAATGCAATATTTGGATCGCAATTAAATTTGAATCATTAAAATATATGTATATTTAGATTTATAAAATGATGTAAAAATTATTTTTGCGTAATACTATTTCTGGATGATATTAAAGAAAAACGTCAAAATTCTTCTAAATTTTTATTAAATTAAAATTTAACAAATTTTTCTATGATAAATATTGCCACCCTTCAAAATATATTTGTGCTAAATTTAATTTGTCTTGAAAAGTGCTTACAGACAGGCAAACATTCACCATTATTATTAATAAAGGTTATGATCACATAATACGGTATTTTTAAGGAGTGTCTCTCTCTTAACACAAGCTGTTGTATGGAAATGAAGAAAAGACATAAGTAAGGCAGTTAAATGAAAAAACAGAGTTACTGCTTTTTAGTTCTTAGTAAGATGAAAAATGTAATATCAATACAGGATTAATTTTGCAATAATTTCTTCAGTTCATAAATAAAAGATATTGCATCATCATCAATCAAATATTTCGATTTATATCTCGTGCTATTTGTTCATGAGTATCTTAGACACAATCCATTATTTTTAGCATCTCATTATTTTGAATATATATCGTACTGATACTAGTTTGACTCGATGTTCTTACTGTGAACATAAATTATTTGATGAAGTGTTTATAAATTCATAACGCTTAAAAGATTCTGTTCAACTTTTAAAAAAAAGTCAACAACGTAGTTATAACAAATTTTTCTAAGTTTTACCTTGCATTCTAAGTTTACCTAAGTTTACACTTGCATGAAAAATGCTGCTATTTTCACGGATCACCAGGTGATATTAATCGAACTGAAATAGCATTATACTGATCCCTTTGGTCTTGTGAGCTCACATTACCTTAAAGACCCCAATATGTGAGCCGATTTTTAACCCATGGCGTAACAAGGAAATAGATATGATTTAAATAAAATAAACTGATTACAATTAATAACTGTACTTTACCAATTTTCTATTTAAACCCAGTAGTTGATTATACGATAGTTGGAATTTGACCAACTGTTGAAAGATTTCGTTTTTTATTAGTTACATACCAAATGCACAAGTACGTCGTCTCAATGCAGCTATGCTGAGTGGAGCTCCACTCCGACTTAACAACGAAACAGAAAACTGATTTTACAGTTTACTAAATTATGAAAATCAAATTTTTTGATGTTTTTTTGGGTGACAGTGAGGGTTTAAAGATGACAAAATCAACCCCACAAAGATGAAGCAAATGAGCCAAAGATTCATACAAGAAAAATTATATAGCATTTCTTTATATTAGTAGATTCTGTCATACTTAATATCATATATAGGATACGGTGGTCAAATATTAGATTTCAGGAAGAGGAACGCAGGATTACGGGCCAGAGACTCTTTTTCATCAATGGCCCAACGAATAAGTCAAAATCATTTTAAATTTGCCATTCGGTTACAAAATACGTCTTGTGCAGTCCTTAACTAAGAATGTTAATGTAATAAAGAACCTAATCACTTTCCGGTCAATATAATCAATCCTAATCGATATCACTTTCCTGTGTTCTTATTCACAATTTATCAATAGCATACTTTATGATAGAACGAACAATGCATTTTCGTCGCAGTCTATTGCGTCTTGTTTTTCATTTTCCTCTAAAGTGTATTCGAGCACACAATATAATATCATTTTGTGCTATTCTAACAGCTCTTCACCCTTTTTGTCATCTTCGCCATTGTGGCAGCCACCATGGCTCAAGTGGTTTACCACGGCACCTACTTGAACCCTGTCGTGTACCCATATGCCTACAATTACGGTGTAGCCCCTCTGACTTATTTGTGGAAGAAATGAACGCAAGAATCAGGTAAAGATAATACATATATTTATTTTTAAAAATTATTGAACAGATGAAAGAAATATATTGTTTTTGTAAAGTTTCAAAATTGAGAGTTTAAGTCAATTTGTTAGCAATGTGTGCTGCTAAAATAGCAAGAGCGAACTTTTATGATTATCTGAACAAACCGATTTATTGTTATTACTCAAATAATAGCACATAAACATTCATTTAGAAAAAATATGTTTTATTACATTTTGTACTTTGCCATTTCAAAATACAGAATGAAATGGCCAAAGTTCTGTGCATGCAGCAAAAATTAAATTATTACAAACATTGAAAAATAACTAAAATTGTTCTGGTGTACTTGTTTTAACATCATCTATCTAGATCATTGTGGATTTTAATTACCATACGGGCGTACACTGGAATATACAAACTTTTCATCCGTAGGTTTCATCTACAACTTGAAAGAAATTACAACTTTGATGCGAAGATCACATAACAAAATTCATCTTTCTGACTTGCTGTATTTTGGAATCAATAATACATTCACAAACGTGTAGAAAGATTTACATCGAAAAATCTGAAATACAGAGATTCATCAAATCTCGATTACTTTTTGGAGTCAGATATGTATTAACTTATTGAGAATAACTTCTATTCGATTGTTTTGATGACTATATTTTGATAAGAAATTTCACATTATACAACATTTTCAGTCTGTCCTATGTATATACATATATTATTATCAATTTCACAACGAAAATATGTCAGTACTAAAATCTATGTTGGCACCTGAATATTTGAAATGGATTGAAAATTTTTGTTCCCATATATATTTATTTAGCTTGACTTGTTTCATGATTGAAAAGTTTAATTTTATAATGGATTTTACTCAAGCTTTTTGATGTGTTAGCTTTGAAATTTAATACAATTTTGTTTTCGATGGCTATACTATTAAAATAACAATATTATAATTTAAGAACTTAATCATCAGTTAAACAATTTTTTAAATAAATATTGATCGAGCACTTGCGACTCCATAATATTTGGAAATGAATTTGCAGAAAACTGATTTCAAGATTTTATAATATTTATGATAATGATAGATGAATTGAAGATTAAAGAACAGAATATAATTGAAATAAGTAATTCTAATATTTGGTATACTAATAAGAATGTGATTTGAAAAAAAAAAACTTTTATTAAATGCATCATTATTTTTTATGTATCATCGTTTCTAAAGATTAATCAAAAATCGTTTTCCAATATGTTTTGGAAAATGGATATTTATAATTTCTCTTCCAGAAAAACTTTTAATAAAATAGTCATCTCTTTTCATAATCACCGATGTTCTAATATTTCATTCCTCCTTTTTTTTACAGATAACTTTCTGACAGGTATCAGATTGTTGACCAAGATTCGATTGAAATGAAGCTTTCGAAAATTCTAATCATTTCTATTTCCTGTGATCTATTCGAATTCTTTGTTCTCTACCCTGAATTGTTGATTTTTACCTGTCAATAAAATTTTTTAAAGGCATTATTTTTGTTAATTTCATTTCACATAGATTTTTTTAGCAAGGACATTAATTAATAAATTATATGTTTCAGAGATTTTATTTTTTAATTTCTGTAGAACCAAGACTAAATTTAGTTTTTCTTTTTGGCAATTAATATTGATTGCACAAAGAAACCTTAATGGTATATTAAAATGTTTGAGCAAATAGTTACCATTAAAAGTAATAGTTAATAATAAGTAAATAGTTACCATTAAATACCATTGAAAGACAAATAAAAATATCTCCACAGAAATAAATCGCACACTTCCGGCATGAATGAATGATGCATGATATTTATTAAACATTTTTAAACATAGTAAATTTCACAAACAGTGATAAATGCTTAAAAGTTGTAGAAGAACATAATATACAGATAAAAATCTCTCTCCAAGAAAGGAAAATCAACCCTGCCTGCCCTGATTGACAACTGTGTCATAGCTGGGAGGTGGTCCATAGTAAGGGGGAGGTGGGGGGTATTGAGTATTTGGAGATAAAGGAGTAGTCTGTGGATAAGCAGCAGCTGGTTGTGGGTATGTGTTAGCTTGCGTATAGCCTTGTCCTCTCGTGGGTCCTGTGGGGAAAAAAAAAAAAAAAAAAGAGAAAGAACGTTTTAATATTCATAAGCAAACATTTTATAAGAATGTTTATTTTAATGATAGAAATATATTTAAATTTTTATCTGAAGAAGCAAGAGGCATGTGGAAAAAGATATTGTAATTAAAATATGTGATTATATAGAAAAGCATCATAACACAACATAATTTTTTAACTTTGTAAAGTTAAAAAGTTCAAAGGTGGTGGTAAGAAATCAAAAGAATAGTTGTTTCGATCTTATGATAATTTAGTCAGAATTTTTGTATTGATTGGGACAACCAAGTGAAAAACAATTTTAAAATCTTTAATTTGAAGCAAAAATATTGAGAGGTCAGTTTTTTCCATTCAAAAATTGATTTATTACTCATTTAATTTAGTTTTTTTTACTTATTCCTTATTTTATTGTTCTGATTGTAACTCTAGGTTGATAGATATTTTACAATGCCTAATATTCATTTGAACCCTTTCTAGGGCTGTGGGAAGTATGCTTCCCACCAAATTTATCAATCTTTGTATGAAATTATGTAGGCTGGCATACGTTCTGACAAATTTTTTTAGTAAGTCAGAAACTTAGATGCTTCAGTTCTTTATCTAGACAAAATGATGTGTCTTGATTTGTTACTTAATTATTAAGTAACGAAATTAAATTTATCTAATAAGCTAAATGAATCCTTTTTCTTATTCTAATTTCAAGCCTAAAAATATTTTAACATAATATGACTAGAAAAGAATGGCCCTTTAAAGGGTTAAAATAGAAGCAAATAAGCACGTTAACATAATTTTTTTCAACAATCAACTAGTCATCATATCTATATATGTATTTGTAAAATTCAAGTTTAACTCAGTAAATAGCAATTTAAAGATAAAACTATACTTCCATTGTTCACAAAAATTAATATGCTACTCTATGAATGATTTACAAAAGTGTGAAATATTTCAATGATGTCGAAATTGCTGTATAAATCTATTGCCAGAAAATTTTTTAAACTTTTATCTTAACAAAATTTTCCAAGTAATAATAATAATACAATTTTGGATAATCTTCACAGTGACTTATGAGTGAATAAGGACATATATTTAAGAATAGACAAGCACATTGGGTTACCTTGTACAATAATTCAAATGGGACCTTAGTTTAGAAACTTTAGTTTACAGATAAGTGGCTTGAAAAAAAAAAAGCAAATTAAAGATGTCAGTACACTTAGTATAAATATAAAGCAAGCATTACTTAAAAATTACTGAAATATCTATGGTAAAAGACATTCATCATAGAAAGGATTGCACATTTAAAGAAAAATATAATTAGGCAGGTTTCTTGCAATTATATACAAATTTTAATTCATAAAAGATTTAATATCAAAATAAACAATATGAATACTACAAAATCAATGAAGAAATAGAAATCAGCGATCTATAAAAAATATCAGTTTAGAATACTGATGACAAATTTTATTGTAAAATTCAGGATATCCATTCATTTTTCAAAATTTTAAAGAAAAATTCCAATATTACACTGTTACAGTTAACTGTTTTCATTTGATCATATTTTGCAAGTTTTGTTCATGTTTCTGTAGGAATTAGATGCAAAACAAAATGAGGAACTATACAGCTAAAATGGATGGAGGGAAGATTATGACAAAATGCAAGATAAGTGTTAGCAAGAATGTCAAATATTGATTCAAAAATCAAAAATAAAATGCGAGATGGAATATAAAAAAAATTAAGATTGAAAAATAAATCACAAATAGTATTAAAAAAAATGTATATTATTTGTAAAGGAGAATAACATCAATGAATGGCCTGAATATGTTTGCTCACTCTTAAGTACAAAAAAAACTGTTCTTTTTAATTTTTAAATATTATTGAAAATAATTTTACATAAATATAAAGCTTAAACATGTTAGATACAAGTATCTAGTGTAGAAACTGCAATGTTTTTTCTATAGTTATTTGAAATAAAAATTCAAATAATGAGTAATTAAAAAAAAGGGGAGGAATAAGGGGTTTTTTTTTGTTTTGTTTTTAAATTCTTTATCATTTACATTTATCACTAACTCGTATATTCAGAAATAATTTTCATGTATTTTAACTGTTGAAAAATTTAATATTTAATTGATGGTCACAAAAAATTCATTAAAATCTTTCTTATATTTTAGAATTTGAAGTACTTATACGAAATTTTAAAAGAAATGCTTAAAATCACATTTCAAAACAATGCTGATAGCTACGCAAAGTAACTATGAAAATTATTTTTTTTGTGTAAATTAATACAAAAAATCTTTTTATTGTTCTGCAACTTTATTTTTGACTAAAACGAGGAAAACCCATAGCATTATGAATATCAAAATATTGCAATTTCTCAAAATATTACAGCTTGCTCCAAATATTTTTTGAAGATACAAAAGGCCAATTTAAAACTGTAAACTTTTAAGAATGATACAGGATTTAAACATTGTGAGAGGTCACTTAAATATGTGTTTATAGCGCAGAATAAGAAAGCAGATATTTTGATCAGTGAATATAAATATTCATTTATCACTAAAAGCAAGTTGTCAAACTTTGAACCAATTTTTGACCACAAGAAACCTTAAAAAAAGTTTATAAGTTAAAGCAATATCAAAATAAATAAGAAATCTTATTAAAATCTTTAAAATTTTTTATTAATCATTAAAAAATTAACTTATGAAATTAATCCTGTTTACTGTTCACTGCTAACCGAGCATGTGAAATGCATACAGTTTCTATTAAATGAAAAATTAATTATTTAGTTACTTAAGGATATAATATAGCTAATTCGTTTTATGTTTGTATGGTCCTTAAGGGTTAATAAATGAATAAAAGTCACAAAACTTTCACAATAATCTTACATAGCATTTGTAAACCATATTTGAAGAAAAGTAGCTTAGCTTTCTAAAGGGTACAAAAAATTAAGGAATTATAGATTTGTTTACATAATTTCTACACTCTTTCATATCTGTCTGATCAAATGTAAATCCCCCTCCCCTTTTCATAAATCATGAACAATTTTAAATGATGTAAAATATAAAAACTTTTCACATTCATTTTTTAAGGTGGTTGTTAAGAAAGCCCTTATTCTGTCTTAGGTTCATTTTTTTAGCAGATGTATTTACTAAAATTATGAAATAATTTAATGAAAATTATATAAAGTAATGTGAATATTCTTTTTAGTTTTCTTGTTTACCAAATGCATTTACATATTTTTTGATGGACTTGAGAAATCAGTAATCAAATATCATTTTCCAGATTTTAAACTCACTTTGTGCAAATGCATAGCAATAGCATTCAATCAATTCAAATGCATATAGTTTTATATAACATTATAAACTTCATGTTCAGGAAATGATAACAATGCTATAATGAGTTTTATAAAATGTAGCATTAAAATAGCTATATTTCAAAATGTGTAGCTTGGAGCTGATTTTTTATTGCATAATAGCAACCAAATACAGTTATGCACACAAATACAATAAATTTTCTCACAATTAACACATTTTTAAGAAAATATTTTATGTGATTTATGCTACAAAGCATTCATTACAATCTTACA